>JASAMX010024041.1:0-28820 GCA_030248175.1 Microlaimidae sp. YZB2_3 | reverse complement strand
GTAAAAACTCAATAAAACTGCACCTTTAAATCGTTTTTAAATGATTTTAAGGTAAGTGGGTATATTGTCGAAAAAATTCAAAAAAACTTTACCAAACGTCTATGTAAACGTTGCGGAATTTCTTTTAATCATTATTTTGACCGTTTAAATAAGCTAAATCTTGAAACACTTGAAAAACGTAGGCTTATTAATGATCTCGTGTGTGCCTTTAAAATCATAAAAAAAATTTCTGATGTGCCATCAAATGATTTTTTTGTAATCGATAATACATTTCGTACAAGAACAAAAGGTTTCAAGCTTCTTAACCGGTACTCTACATGCCCCTGTGCTATGCGTTCTAGAACTGTTCGGAACAGTTCTAGAACCTGTTCCGAACAGTTCTAGAACCAGTTCCGAACAGTTCTAGAACAGTTCTAGGACTGATTTGCAGTTCTCAAAATCAAAAAATAAATAAAACTCCGCAAATGATATTTAAACACATAAAACAACGGAAATACACAATAAAATCACGTGATAAGTGTTGGAAAATGTTTCGGTGACTTTTATAATGCACCAAAGTACAACTTTCGCATTTTCAAATGCGCAAAATTACTCACAAATTTGGGCGAACTGGAAAGTTTACACCGACACCGTGCACCGACAACCTTTTATTGTTTCTAAGTCTAAGCAAAACCTAAAATTCAAATAAAATTACCGTGGAATTGCGTAGGTATCAGTGGACGGTGTCGGTGTCTTTTTTCCAGTTTGCCCAAATTCGCGGCAGTTGCCAACTAAGTTTAGAACTGTTCCGAACAGTTCTAAAAACTGCTTCCGGACAGTTTCTAGAACTGGACCAGTTGGTACGGGTTAAACAAGAAAACTTTAAAATTGATACACGAAAAATATTTTACTCAAATCGTGTTATTAATGTTTGGAATGATCTTGACGGCGAAATAAAAAATTCAAAATCCATTAAAGTTTTTCGTGAAAAAATTAGGAAACTGAAGACTTCATTTTTTTAGTAAATACTTACTCGTTAAATGAATAACTGCGTTGTGCTCTTGCCCTGTGCTTCTATATCTTTATGTTTTTCTATTATGTTCTTTAATATTACTTTAAAATTTATATTCAATGTCAGTGTTCTATATTTATAACGTTTTTTTCTATTATGTTCTTTATTATTTTAAAATTTATATTCAATGTCAGTGTTCTATATTTATAACGTTTTTTTAGACCCAAATTTTGAGGGGGGTGTACCCAATATTTCCGCGCTGCCTTAAAATAGGCTTAAAACGCGTAAAAAACATAAAACAAGCTTATAAATGCTTTAAAACTGTGTAAAATTAAAATAAGACCTTATTGCAACAAGTGGTAAAAAAAAACCCACCTACGTCGAAACTGCTAATAAAGACCTGTGTTTTATCAGATTGAAACGTCGAGAATAAACCCGTTTATATATTTCTGTTTTATTTTGTCATGTACACTCACAACACTTTATTTAATAATCAACAAAACAGCCCAACATGATTCCGTGATAATAAAAGATTTACTTACACCAAGCGTACATTCATTTAGCTTGAAGATATTGCTTTATACACTAAATTTTTTGACATTATTGAAATCAAGAAAACGGGCTTCCTTATTCTTTTTCTCCTTTACTATATTATAATGATAATTGTATGTTATCCCTGAAACTTAAAGAAGCTTCGGAGCCCCCCGCCCCCTTCGAAACTTCGGGATACTTTCATTTTAAAATATTTACAAATAACAATTAAAAAAGTTTTAACAAAAAAAAATTTAAAACGTATTTTACTATAAGATTACTAATTTAAATGCGGAGCTCTGGAGCTTTGGTGTCTAAGAACTTAATTAGCGAAATGCTGGCTTTTTAAATAAAACCGTTTGAGTATTTTAGCACCTAATGCAACTCATATGAAACAAAAGAGACTTTCAATAAACATACTAAATACATTTTATTTATATTTTTGAGCAAACAGCATAAAACTTAATTAGCATATTCATATAATATACATGAACAATTCTCAAGTATGTTTTTTAGGATAATAGAACCAAATGTGCAATGGTTATGCCGAAGAGACTACATAAAGTTGTATCAATTTATAGCTGAAAGGCTTAGCTATAAAACTTACTAATAATTTAATCCTTTAGTTAACGACATAATTGTTATGATTAGTAGGTAAATGTTCCTAACCTCCAATATGACGTTGCGGTGCATCGATTATTTTAAATTAAAGTAGCTTTGGAGATAGCTAAAAATGTTGATCTTATTTAATCTTAAAATGTTTAGAAGTATCCATACACATTTTAAGAGTAATCTTGTTGTTTTTATTTAAGTTTTGAAAAAACAAACTAGGTTTACAAAAATAATTACAAAATCTTTGGCATAATTAAATTAATGTTTTGTTATTTAATAAATTAGCACAAAAAAGGACGGTGTTTGAGATTTCTGAAAAAGAATAAATTACCTCCGGAATGAGTTCCGAAGAACATCATCCATTACAATCGCTTCGTTACAGCCATTGCGTTTTTAATTACTTTAGTAAATCAATTAGTACACACTTTCAATATAAGCAAGAATATATAAGAGAAGAATGTACCACTCAATACAAAAAATCGCACCCATCCGTGCATCGGTTTGCCATAAATAAACCCCCCGGGGGGGTCTATATACTCCCCCGGGGGGATCTATATACTCCCCCGGGGGGTCTATATACTCCCCCCGGGGGAGCCCCGGTTTTCCGGCCATTATCACAAAAACAACTGTTTTACAAATCAAAAGTTTCACGTTTAACGGAAATTTCAATAAAATTTCGATAAAAAATAATTTTATTACTAAATAAACACTATTTTTACATAATAAATACAGTTTCTACAATCAACGAGACAACCGCGCCGCGGCGACGCTTTTCCACAAAAAAAATTTTTTTTTAAATTTGGGGGGAACATATACACTCCCCCGTGGGGTTTATATGCTCCCCCGGGGGGGTCTATATACTCCCCCGGGGGGTCTATATACTCCCCCTGGGGGGTCTATATACTCCCCGAGGGGGTCTATATACTCCCCCGGGGGGTCTATATACTCCCCCGGGGGGTCTATATACTCCCCCAGGGGGTTTATATACTCCCCCGGGGGGGGTTTATGTACCCCCGGGGGGTACATTAACCCCCCCGGGGGGGTTTATTTATGGCAAACCGATGCACGGATGGGTACGATTTTTTGTATTGAGTGGTACATTCTTCTCTTATATATTCTTGATATAAGTAACTTTTCTACTATATAATTTGTACACAATAATTAATTACCATTACATTGTATTTCATACAAATCTGATTGAAATATATGACCAAATAAATTTCATTCCTTCAATAATTATGCAAATCGGATTTCCGCTTTCCGTTGCAGTGAGCGGATAAATATGGTCACAGAATTTTAACGATAAACAATATTATCCATAATGGACTGTGGGGTGGCATTTATTAGGCAATGTCCCGTCTTCTTTTTGTTGTGCCGGTAAAGGTAGAAAATTAAGGGTTGTCTGGGGACAACTTTTATTTACGTACAACTCTCTTTACAACTTATGTGATGTTGTTATTTTATCAAACAAAAACAACATTAGCGAAAAAAGCGAAAAAAAAAATACCTTTTTACGGCGTTTCAATAGCAATTTGAAATTAGTGTTACTACAACTTTCTACAACCCATCCCTTTTGAAAAATATAATGAAATGCACATCTTCCTCTTTTTCCCGCAATCCTAGCTATACCCTTCGATATATACGGCTACCACTGGAACGATTGGTATAATATAATACTGAGTATAGAAAAAATTAATAACTGGACTGGCGAGCAATTTTCAATCCTACATCTTGTCTTTACCGACTTCGTACTTCGTGAAACATTAAAACTACGGGAACCGTTAAATAAAGTTCTAACCCAGCTGATTCCGACTGGGAAATTTTTATTCTTCACGCAAATCAATTTAAAGCGGGCCTAATAAACCAATAGCCTTTTATAATTTTTTTTTATTTTTATATGTGAAATTTATTGTATGCATAGGGAAGGAATTTTAAATTTTAAGAATTCACCGGATTTGATTTTCAATAGAGACAATATTTCAAACTATATTTATATACATATAGATATAATATAAATAATACTATAATACATATATTTTTAGCGTAATAAAAAAATTATAGCTACAAGAAAAGATTATGCATGAAAACAGACTAACTGCATTGTTTTGACTAGATAAAAAGTATTTTGGTACACTTTTTTTCACACGGGGCTTTTACCAGCAAAGTATCACAACACACATATTCGTTTAAAAAACAATTTTTGTACCCTATTTCATGATGTACGTAATAATATAAAATAACAACTGCAAAATAAAAAAAAATAACATAAATCTTAATAATATTTATTTTAAGCATACGAAAGATGGAAAAACACACCCAAGTTGATTATTACTGATCCATAGGTGTTTTTGGTTGGGTCCGCTGGGGGGTCCACCCTCGGGTGGAAGGCCAAAATTTTTTAGGTGTGTCCATGGGGGTCCGGACCCCCCTGGCTTTTTAGGGGGGGTCGACCTCGGGTGCGAGATTTCAAATTTAGGGGGGGGGGGTCATGAGGGTCCAATTTTTTAAACTCAATAATTTAAGTGTTTTAGGTCTAATATTGAATTTTATGTACTAAAACAGCTTATTTAGGCCTAAAAAGTGTATTTAAACACTGTTTTTAACTAAAAAACCGTGTTTTTGACAGTAAATAAAAAAATATACTTCCAAATTGGTCGAGATGGGGGGGGGGGAAGAGGGGGGGGGGAGTCAGGCCGGACCGCTCTCGAGCTTTGGGGGGGGGGGAGGGAGCCCCTGGATTTTTTCTAGGGGGGCCAAAATTTTAGCTCTAGGGGGAGATTGCACCCTTCTGTCTCCCCTAAAAACACCTATGTACTCATCGTCTTTTAAATGGCAGAATAACTCATTATATCACTTTAACACGACCGGGGACTATAGCGTCGTTACTATGACACAATGTGACTATTTTTATTTTCTTAACCCGGCCCCGCGGTCGCCGTGGGGCGGGACCAGGACCGAGCGAGTGCGTAAGGACTGTCGGGAAGGACGGCCAGGCCAGGGAGGGCGGCAGAGCAGGCGGAGCGTGTCCGGAGCTGCACGGAGCAGGACGGGGGTCGGTGCAGTTTCCCCATGCCCAGAGAAGTGAGGAATTCGGAATGGCGAAGGCGTAGTTGGGCGCAGGAGAAAAGTAAACGAAACCCAATCCAACTCCAACACCGAGTTCGTGATGTGGATTGGCGTTGTGTCGCGTGTATGAATAACATTCGCGGGGGGAGTTCTATTTATGTTCGAATTAGAGAACAGCAGACCAGACAGGGCCGAGGAGTTGGGCCCCGACCGAGAACGGCCGGACCAGGGGCTCGAGCAGTGGCGCACCGAACTCGAGAGCGCAGAGCAGGGGGGCGTGGAGAGCCGGGGAAAACAAATAATTTTAACAAAATGAGTCAGAGTCAAATTGATTTTATACTGATTGTGATTCTTTCTGTCAGAGCAACGAGAATAGGTAGGAGAATAGGGATCCTTCTAAGCCAGCCTGAAAACCTTGAGTTCCCTCCATCCCCTCATAAACAAATTAACATAAGGAAGGTCACACTATCCCTTCTTACAGTGGCGTGCCCAGGATTTCATTTTGGGGGGGGGGGGCGGTCTGGGGGGGGTAAATACTAACCCTGAAGGGGGGTTTGGGGGGTCTGGGGGGCGAAAGCCTCCCAGCGGGGTCAAGGGGCAGAGCCCCTTGTCAGGAGGGTCCGAGGGGCAGAATGCCCCCGGGGGAGAAAACTTTGAATTTAAGGCGCTAAAATACAATAGAAATTTTAATTCCAGATGATACTTATTACAAATTTTAAGGTTTTTTTTATACCTATACATTTAAAACATGTGTTTAAACGTTAATAAAAGGATAATAGGGGTTATAGTAGTTTTATTAAATATGTATGCTTTAACTACTGAACGGGATAATCGATTTTAGGGCCCGACCAGATATCTGGTCCGGCCAAGGCCGGATATCCGGCCATTTTCGATCTGGTCCGGTCCGAGCCGGAATTTTTTATTTTGCCGGACTTTTTTGCCGGACTTTTTTTTTGAATGGTTTTACATATTATTTGTTATAAATATATTTTATCTTATTTTAAACTCTTTTTTTATATTTTATTACAGCTTTGTTGATTTTATTAATTGTTTTGGTGATTATAAGCTTAAATCTTCTTAAATTTTTATGCTTTTAACTTTTATTTAAGATCCTCACTTATGCTTTTTATCACAACCTGGCGACTTTTTGTATTACAATTTCACACATGTATGTATTCTGTCTTTTAGAATCTTTAGATGCTTCCTACTTACTTGATTTATTCAGTTTGGATGACAGTTTGTTTCGTTAAATATGTCACTTGTACACTTACTATAATTTATCTAACTAGGTATTCTTTTACTCTTTTCTTATATTCTTTTTTACTCTTATCCTCTCGGTATAACCTATAATACTCCTCATCAATATGCAAATTTGTTTTTCCTGGCTTTGCTTTATGATAATTAGTGTTTATAATCTGTGTTTCATTATTCTTGCTGTGCTAATCTATTTCTTCATTGTGTTGGCGCGTTTATGGTTTTTAAACATAAATTTTAATTGTAGTTAAAGGCAAGAAAGAACGATGAGTGTTATGGGAATGGTTTGGAAACATTTCAAGTTAAAGCCTGAGGATGAGACAAAGACCATTTGTCGATTGTGTCTGCCCAGGTACACAGAATACAAAAGAGAGAATGATCCAAAATCTTATAGTACCAGTCCATTATGGCGTCATCTTCAAACCTCCCATCCTAGGGAATACAGGAGTCTGCAAGAATTGAAGAAATTGAAGGAAGAGGAAAAGAAAGTAAAAACTACAGAGAAAGAAAGTCTGTACATTTTGGAAGATTTGGAGGAACCTGCAACTAAAAAGCAAATGAAAATATCTTATATCTTCCAGAGGCAGACTCCATTCCCAGAAAATGCTCCCATCACTTATTTAGATGGCAAAAAAAGTATCTGTCAGCACCTTGCACCTCTGTGGCAAGTGAAAGATCTTTTAAAGTGGCTCAATTGATTTCAGAAGGTGACAGAGCATCCTTAAAGCCAGAGAATGTGGAAAAACTAGTATTTTTGAAATACAACTTAAAATCTCTGAATTACAAAGTTTGAATTAGTTGTCTTCAAGACTGAATATGCTTTTATTGGCTTCTGTTACATTTATTATTACTAGCTTTTTGTTGGCTTTTGTTGTTTCATTATTGCTATTTTGTTTTGTTGGCATATTGTATTGTTTCCATTATTTTGCCTTGATTTTAGTAAATTTTTAATTAGCTTTTTGGTTAAAGTTTTGTTTATAGACTTGAAACCTCTTCAAAATGATATATTATAAATTATATCTACATATATGTATCAAATATATACATATTATTATTCATATATTATTATTACATACATATATGTCCGGTCGGATCGAAAAATCCCGGTCCAGTCGGGCCCTAATCGATTTGAAATCGAAAAACTAAGATAAATTGTCAATTTAAACTACCCGCGTAGCGGGAAAATTTTGGTTTTTTGACTATTAATATGCTTTTGGAAGGCATCAGGAAAGTTTCTGTATTAATATTAAAGAAAAAAATTTTTTCTCTCCCAAAATTTAAAAAAAAATTTTTTTTTCTCCCTAAATTTTTTTTTGTAAGGGGTCCCGTCCCCCCTTACGAAAAAATCCGGCTTTGCCGGATTTCGGGGGGGGCACCCCCCCTGGGCACGCCACTGCCCCCTTATAATTTCTACACCTTGGACCCCTTAAAAATTTTTAAAGCGACCCCCCTTCCTCTCCCTAAAAAAATATATCTATATATCAGACCTTTGCAAGCCGCCTCCCCGGTAGTTTATCGGGGGGGGGGGCACGGCCAAAACGGGGGGGGGGGGGGCACGGGGGGCAATTTTTTTGAAACGGGGGGGGGGGCAATAAAACAGGGGGGGCGAGCAGGGGGGAAAGAAAAAAAAGAGAAAAAAGAGGAAAAAAGTGAAAAAAAGAAGGGAAAAGGGAAAAAAGGGACAAAAAAAGCGAAAATAAGGTAAAAATAGGTCTAAAATGGCTTAAAATACATTGAAATAGGTTAAAACTGCAAAAAATTAGCGGCGATGGCGTCATCACAGGTTAAAAATGAGTCATAATTTTAGGGTGCTTTTTTATTTTTTGGCGGGGGGGGGCAATAAAACGGGGGGGTGCAAATCCTCCAATAAAACGGGGGGTGGGCATTTCCAGACCGTGCACAGGTCTGATATATGCTATATGATCCAAAATATTTAAAACTAAAAAGGACTAGTGTTTATATACACCATAGTTGAGAAACCCACCGAAATTTCTGGGTGGAAATCACCCAAAAAATTTGGACGACAAAGACAGTCAAAATTTTTTTGAAGGGTATCTTTTCAAAAACATATTTTCAAGGTTTTTAGTACTGGAACCCAGACCCTCTTAAATTTTAGGGAAGAATGTGTCCTGTCCACGGTATCCTTAAATTTTATAATCGAAAGGTGTTTCCAGTTTCTAGATTTTTTAAGGAAAGAGTATTACTTTCCATCCTCCACTCTTCTATGGCAGAAGCATATAACTTAATACTCCACCCGCTCAGAGTAAAAGCTTGAAATGGTTAAGTTTGGATATTATTAAATAAATTGTCCTTATAAAGAGTTTTTTCAAGATTCGTATAATACAGTTACAACAAAGTTACATGCACAATGACAATGCGTAATTGATTATTCATGGAACCAAAAGTTGATTACTTGGTTTTTTTCTTCATTCAGTTCCGATTTCAGTCGTAGAAGAATACAGCAAAAATTGCCAGCCGGTGCTCCGTTCCCATTTAGCTGCAAGAGTGGATAACTGAAGTTCATCACTCGTTTCCAACCCAGGAGAATACAGCACCAAGATCTGATATTCGGTGCTCGATTCTTATTTCTGATGTAGAAGAATAGACCAGTAATCACGGAAAACAGGAATTCAAGTCTCTGTTTTTAACGTTGAAGAGTATAGCCTCATTTGATAGCCGGGATTCAGTCCCCGTTTTGGACGTAGAAGAATATGTAGCCGGTCCGGCGGCGCTGCTCGATGACTTTGGACTCGTCGGTCGGTTCTACGCGGCTGTCGTCGCAGGATTTCCACTTAGGACCGCCTAGCTGAGCCTGAATTTCAGGCTCGGAAAAGTTTTTGGCGTCACGCACGTCGGCTACGTAATGACCTATAAAAAAAAATTATTAAACAATGAGATAGGGTTTGAGTTGGGTGACACATCTGAATACAAACTACCAAAACTTTCGACATAATAATAAACATCAAAATTAACGACAGTTAATAAACGATTTAAAATTCGGTTCAGACCTAAAAACCTAAATACGTGTTATAATGACAGCGGGCAGCACCGCAAATAAGGTGCGGAACAAACGCCGAGGGGATTTCCCATAGCCGTCAGACGCTTTTGTACAAAAAAAAGCTTTAAAACCGTTTTTCCCGAATGCGATCGTTATACTTTTTTTATATTTGTTTTTATAACCTAAATGTCATAAATTTTTGAGTTTATCTCATATTTATTTGATTGCTTTAACATTTTTAAAACGTGTGGGTTTTAAAACGGTTACTAAAGTTATAATTTATTATTTTATAGTAGTTGTACAAGTATGCCTTAAAGGTGTAAAAATACACCACGAATTAGTCCAATTCGTGGGGTATTTTTATTTGTTTTTTAGTTAATACTAACCGATGTATCCGGTCCCACTGAGAAAAAAATTGTATTACACCAAAAATTAATTACCAATGGTTAAAGAATGATTAACAAGAATATCGCTTGGTTATTTCCAATGTTGTTTTTATACACCATTTTTCAAAAGAAAACGTTTCCACTGAACGGATATTAATAAAACTTAACAGATATTATGCTAGGGTACCAAAAAGCTAAAGTTTTAAATTTGGTGGAATTCAAAAAAAAGTATTAAATGAGTAGTACCATTTAAAAAAATTAATTTGTTTTTATGGCGCGTGTTGGTGTGTTTTTTTTGTTTGCTGTTATTTTGGTATTATTCGTTAGTTATATTAAAGTTTTAGTTTTAAAAAAAGGAACTACGAATAAAAAAGACATTTCACTTCTTTAAAGTTTACATTTTGTAATTATAAAAATCTTCTAAAACACACCATAAACTAAACAACATTTACATCATTTTTGAAATGTGGTATTTTTATAATAGTATTATTCATCTAATCCTTTTCAGAATTCAACCAAATTTAAAAATTTCAACTTTTTGGTACCCTAACATGAATTCCATTAAGTTTTGTTAATAACCGTTCAGTACAGGAACGTAACCAGGGAGGGGCGGGGGGGGGGTGGCCGCCCGCCCACCGAAACGGTCGGACAGGGGGAAAAATAAATTTGGCGGTTGGGCGGGGGGGGGCCGCCCCTACCCCCCCGAAATGGTCGCCAGGCAGTGAAATTTGGGGGTTTTCAGCGGATAAAAATTCAAAATTTTCTATAACTAGATAATAATATTTACTATAAAATAATTTTAATACCCCAATTGACCCCCAAAAACCAAAATTTTTTCCGCTTCGCTTCGCTCAGCGGTCACTTTCTATAGTATACATACATATATCTCGCTATTTATCTTGCCTAATGCTAATGTTATTTCAAAGTTAGTACAATATTTTTTATAAGTAATAAGTACTACGCAGAAAGCAAAACAAACAATCATATTGGTTTAGTAGCGTGCCCAGGAGGGGGGGCGGGGGGGGGGCCTTCCCTCCCCCGAAATTCGGCGAAGCCGGATTTTTTCGTAAGAGGGAATTACGTTTTTTGAATTTTGGGAGAGAAAATTTTTTTTCTTAAATATTAATACAGAAACTTTCCTGATGCCTTTCAAAAGCATATTAAGAGTCAAAAAACCAAAATTTCCCCGCTTCGCGGGTAGTTTAAATTGACAATCTATCTCAGTTTTTCAATTTCAAATCGATTTTGCCGCTCAATAGTTAAGGCATACATGTTAAATAAAACTACTATAAACACTATTAACCTTTTATTAACTTTTTAAACACATATTTTAAATGGATAGAAATAAAAAAACCTTAAATTTTGTTTTAATTATCATCTGGAATTAAAATTTCTAGTGTATTTTAGCGCCTTAAATTAAAACTTTTCTTCCCGGGGGGGGGGGGCATTCTGCCACCCAGACAAGATGCTCTGCCCCTTGACCCCGCTGGGGGCTCTCGCTCCCCAGACCCCCCATTTCTGGGGGGCTTCCGCCTCCCAGACCCCCCTTAGGGTTAGTATGTACCCCCCAGACCGCCCCCCCAAAATAAAATCCTGGGCACGCCACTGTATTGGTGGATTTATGTACCTCCCCCCTCCTAAATTTCCCAGCCGCCTATAGCATTGTGTCGGATTTTTTTCATATAGGTAGGTAGCATAGGTGGGCAGCCTCTCGGATTTTGGTGGGGGGGTATAAGGGGAGGGGGTCAAATTTTAAGGGGTGTGTCTGGCAAGACCCAGATTTTGAGGGGGGTGTACCCAATATTTCAGCGCTGCCTTAAAATGGGCTTAAAACGCATAAAAAAACGTAAAACAAGCTTATAAATGCTTTAAAACTGTGTAAAATTAAAATAAAACCTTATTGCAACTTATAAATTTTATTTTTCAATTCTTTTAATTATAATGTGTATATTCTTATAATTAGATTAGAAACCATAGTTTTTTTTAATAATTACGTAATAATAGAATAGTAAGTAATTTTATTGTCTTGATTATAAAGTCAAGTATCACAAACTTTTTAATCCATAATCTTATATTTAATTAAAGATTATATACATACATGGGCGTAGCCAGTGGCAGTGGCATAGCCAGGATTTCATTTCGGGGGGAGGTCTGGGGGGAGAAAAAGTGTCATAGAAGCGGCGCGAAGCGCCGCCGCTTGCACCGCGTAGCGGAGTCAGCCGGGGGGTCTGGGGGGTGTCTCCCCAGCCGCCAGAGGCGAAAATTTTTAGAAATATGTACTAAAACCTGCTTAAAAATCGTCCCCTGGTGATAGCGCAAACACACATTTTACTTTATTTTTTTTTTTACCTAATTTATATACAATTTTGTTTGATCTTCAAAATTAATATGGCAATGAGATAAAATTGTATATAACAACACTATTTATTGCCTGATGTCTTTAAATTTTGCGTATGAATATGGTTAAAGTTATAGTACCCTAACAAAAATAGTACTGATAACATAGGTGTACTATACATAAATTTATTTTATTGAATAATAAATATATTTTTAAATATACTTTTATTTAATAACAGGAAAAAAATGAAGTAATGACACAAACAACGTAATAAACACTCCGCGCGAAGCGCGGAAAATTTTTTTAGTACCTTTATAACGCTTAAAAATTTTTCTCCGGGAGGCGAATTTGGGGGGGTACCCCAAATTTAGGGGGGGGGGGTGTCAGCAAAATCCGAAATTTTGGGGGGTATAACCCCACCCCAACCCCCCCTGCCCACCTATGGTAGGTAGGTACCCTAAAAAACATGAAGTCGAGATGCTGCTCATGTGCTTTGGTTTACAATGTGGGTGCATAGGTGTTTTTGGTCGGGTCCGCTAGGGGGGGTCCACCCCCGGGTGGAAGGCCAAAATTTTTTAGGGGGGGAACGGTCCAGTGGTGTCCGGATCCGGCCCCCCTGGCTCTTTAGGGGGGGAGGTCGACCCCGAGTGCGAGATTTCAAATTTAGGGGGGGAGATCAGGGGGGTTCAATTTTTTAGCAAAATTTTTTTAACTCAATAATTTAAGTGTTTTTAGGTCTAATATTGAATTTTATGTATTAAAACAGCCTATTTAGGCCTAAAAAGTGTATTTAAACACTGTTTTTAACTAAAAACCCGTGTTTTTGACAGTAAATAAAAAAATATACTTCCGAATTGGTCGGGAGGGGGGGAGGGGGGTCAGCCTCGCTAGGGGGGGTCAGGCCGGACCGCTCTCGAGCTTTGGGGGGGGAGGAGGGGGGCCCCCTGAATTTTTTCTAGGGGGGGTCCAAAATTTTGGCTCTAGGGGGGGTGCACCCCTCTGTCCCCCCCCAAAAACACCTATGTGTGGGTGTAGTCAAAGGGTATGAAAGATCTCTAAATTTGTGAAATTTTTGTGAAATTCAGGCTCTGGCAATATGTGCTAATGTAATTTTTAACTAAGAACACATGTTTTTACCGCTAAAAACGTTATATAATAGGTTATTAGGCCAAAAACAGTGAATTATACAGCTTTATTTACGTTTATCCTTGGTTTTTTAACGTTTTCAAAAATTAAGGATTAAGGGGGAGGGCTCCGCCCCCCCAAAATTTTTTTGTACTACAATCCGCTCCCCCAAAATGAAACTCTGGTCTGGGTACGTCCCTTGTTCAGTAAAAATGTTTTGTTTTGAAAAAAGGTGTATAAAAACAGACATGTGCACTGCCCCCCCCCGGGGTTAAAACGGGGGGGGCAACTTTTTTGAAACGGGGGGGGGGCAATAAAACGGGGGGGCAAGCAGGGGGGAAAGAAAAAAAAAGAGAAAAAAAGAAGGGAAAAGGGAAAAAAGAAGGGAAAAGGGAAAAAAGGGACAAAAAAAGCGGAAATAAGGTAAAAATAGGTCTAAAATGGCTTAAAATACATTAAAATAGGCTAAAAACTGCAAAAAATTCGCAATGATGGCGTCATCATAGGTCAAAAATGGCGTCATATTTTTAGGGTACTTTTTCATTTTTTGGCGTGGGGGGCAATAAAACGGGGGGGAGCAAATCCTCCAATAAAACGGGAGGGGGGCATTTTCAGACCGTGCACAGGTCTGATAAAAACGACATTGAAAATAACCAAAGCGGTATTCTTGTTAATAACTCGTTAAACGTTGGGAATTAATTTTTGGTGTATTACAATTTTTTTCTCAGTGTGACCTGATACATCGATTAGTATTAACTCAACAGCGATAAAAAAAATACACCATGAATTAGAATACTGCACCTCTAACCTCTAAGTATTACATGAAATGTCTTGAAATTAAAAACAAAACAATTTAACTTACAGTTACACTACGCAGGAATTTTCTAATAGTTTTTTATGTTTTTGGAATGCATTAGAAAAATGTTTCTCAACTAATATTAAATGTTTTTTTCTTTCCATAATTTAAAAAAAACAAAAATAATTCGAAAAAATTCTTATTACTAAAAAACCGGACTTTGCTAGAAATCGGGAAAGGGGTAGGCGGCAGTCCTGTGCCTCCTTTTCCGGGCTACGCTATGCCTTCTCCCTCCCTCGTGTTCTATGTTAGCATAAAGCTGTATAAAGCCTTCTTATACTTCGTCAAAATGTCCAAAGAACAGTCCGAGCAAAAGTCCAAAGAACGAAATCTAAAGAACTGTTTTGGACAAGCCAAAGTTGTCCTTTGTCAATCCAAAGAGTCTTTTGTGCCATTTAGCCACCAGGACCGTGCTGACCTTCGGGCAGCACCCAACGGGCCTACGGGTACCACCTGTTGCTGGATCTTTTCTCCCATAGAAATGAGTCCAGCTTGGCATGGCTAGAAAAAGGTTATTGCACGTCGGCCAAACATGGCAGTTTTCTATCTAGCAAGCCAGTGGAGAAATACAGCTCTATTGTGAGTGGAGTTTGTACCACTGGCTTTTCAGGAACACCCATGCTGCCCATGTACGACGTTAAATAGTCAGATCAATATCAGGTGACTTACAAAATCCTTTAGACGAAGACCTCGGAATGGGTGAACACTGAATGGAGTAAACACTCAAGCGGTAAAGCAGACCTGTGCACTACCCCCCCCCCCGGGTTTTATCGGGGTGGAGGGGGGGCAATTCCAAAACGGGGGACACGGGGGCAATTTTTTTGAAAGGGGGGGGGGGCAATAAAACAGGGAGGGCAAATCCTCTAATAAAACGTGGGGGCACTTCCAGACCGTGCACAGGTCTGGTAAAGGTTGCCAACATTATTATTGTTGGATGAAGAGTCTCAACCATAGGGGTGACATTTTTTCGTCCCTCCTGGCTTGTCTTAGCGCCTGCCCTTTGCATAATCCCCATAGGGAAGATAAGTTTCAGGTAATGCAGCAACTACAACAACAAAGAGTCTTTAAACTGTTCTTTAGACATTTTGGACTGTCCTTTGGATAGTATTTAACGAAGAATTCATATTTCGTTCAAAAGACCTTTTTAAATTCTCCAAAGGACAACCTTTTTTGTTGCCCAAAACTCTAATTTCGTTTGGACCTTGTTCTTTGGACTTTGAATTTTGACCTTGTTTTTTGGACAATTTGGACAAAGTATGAACCTGCCTTTCAGCTTACCAGACGCATAAGTGGCCCCGATGTGACTGACGACAGAGAAGAGGCGATAATTGGTTCGTTGGGGAGCCACGCCCACCGAAGCGTCGCAGTGATTGGACAGCGAGAGCTCGGGTAAAATGTCTATATTTTCGGCCACTTTCGCTCCGTCCGAAATTACCGCATCATAGCTGTAGCGTTTCAGATATACAATTAACACACTGAAATAAAAAAAGAGCTAAATGTATACAATAAACCATAAAAAAAAAATACAATTCTTGGTTATGAAGCCAACAGCCAAACCAAGGTCAAAAGCATAAATTAAAATTCGATTTCGGCCAGAATATTTACTTACCCTTTTGAAAAAAATGTCTGTAACGCTACAATTACTGACATTGTTTATCCTTCTTTCTACTTTTTTGTCCAAAGGAATAAATTCCATATTATAAGCCTGAAGGCAGGGGGGGGGGGGGGGGGGGGGGGGGGCCGTGGGGGGGGGGTCCCCCCCCCCCAAAGGGGGGGGGGGGGGGGAAGCCCCCTGAGAAGAGAAAAAAAATTTCCCTGTTGGGAGTGGTTTTTTCTTTTGAGGGAAAAAAAAAGGTTTTCTTCCCCCCTCTGGTCCCCCCCCCCCCCTCCGGCCCTTGCCCTGTTGCCTGAGCACAGGTGGCGAGCAGCCCACCGGGTTTTTTTGCGGGGTATGTTCAAAAAAAATTAAAGGGATTAGGGGTATCCCCAAAACACCATTTTAGGCGTGTTTACTGGGCAGGAACATCTAACAATTTAGTGCGTTAACTTCATACTCAAAAAATAACATAAAAATAAAATTTAATAAGAAAATTGTATCGTCGGCACAGCTGTCAGAAGATCCCGAGAGACTTTATCTCGGGATCTTCAAAGCGTACGCAATACACAGGCTGTTCCACTGCACCACAACCTCAACGAATTTTTTGGATTTAAAAGTACTATAAACAAGCGATTTCTTACTGAGGTAGATTAGTAAAGTGATGGCGGATGACGGACGTCTGTCCTCCACACAGCCCACAGCGGTATTCAACTTGCTCCTCGTGAAAAAAACTGTCCAGCAAGTCTTGTATGGAAACAGCCATCGGGTCCGAATTTCTGCAACATTATCAAAATTTTTAAAAAAACAACTTAAAAAAGTTATACCAACGTTTTTGGCCAATTTTTTTAATCAAAAAATTAGAGAATTCTTACGTTTGAAAATACACGCTGTCACCCAGTGTTACGAAAATTACCGCTTAAATTTTTTTTTGAGTTTAAAAATTCTTGATTTGAAAAAAAAACTTGACAAAAACTGACACATTTACAAAAAGGAAAAATTTTTGCTTCCGCAAATTTAACGAAAATTTTCTAGCGAAATTCTGTGGATTTGTAATAATATTATTATCCTAAGGCGGAAAATATATACTTGCGGTCACTGAGTCTCTAAAAAAACTTCATCAAATTTATAAAAACTTTTTGAGAAAAACACTTGACGCAGTAAAAATTACATTAATGATTTATTGTTTTGAAACTTATTATTATTTTAAACTTAAAAAGCCAGAGGGTTGGCACTTGTGTTAGTGATGTTCCTACCTTCCAATATCATTCTCCGGAGCTCAATCTATTCAAAAGGGGGTGGAGCTCCGAAGCAAATTAACACTTTTTACCGTAAAAAGTAACAATAATTTTATAAATTTAAGCAGCAAAACTGTCTTACTCTGAAGTTATAGGAAGATCCAAAGCCAAATCCTTAAAACTTTCCTCACGTTCTATTACATTTTCACAACTAAAAAGAAAAATATGATAATAATTTTTAGCTTCCAGCCGCATTAGCACGGATTTATTTGTGCATAGGAAAAAACCCCCAAAAAGTGTGTATGAGAACTTGAATTATGAAAATATTAATCAGCTCCAAGATCATAGAAAACCACGGTTTCGGGAGCTAGGGCGAAAGGAAGGAGGGTGACTGGTTAATGTTGTGTTGTAGACCTTGGAATGGGTGAACACTGTGCGCAGTACAAGTCTAGCGGTAATACTAGTCAAAGTTGTTATTGATGTTGGACGAAGAGTTTTCAACTTTAGGGCTGAAATTGTTTTCGCTCTTTCCTGATTTGTCTTAGCGCCAGCCGTTTGCATAAATTGCTGAGTGGAGATAGGTTTCAGATTATGCAAAAACATTATATTTGAAACCTAATGTTGTTGTTTGAAACCTAATAATTTCTAACTACTGTTTTTTTCAGAATTAGTACTACATTTTATTTAATAAAATATGTTATTTAGCTATAAAAGCATGATAATACACTGATTTTATGTCAAAAAGTAAGTCTTCAAGTTTCCATTTTCTTTCTTTCCCTCACTTCGGTTCCTCAACCCCTTTATTCCAAAAAGGGAACTAACTTACTCTCGGCGCACGATCTCACTACGAACGGTGAACTCAAATTTCCCCGACACGGTTTCCACTTTAATGTCTCAGTTAAAGCAAAACAATGTTCCATTAGATAAAAGTGCTCTATTAATTTCATGTTTTCCTGGTTTTAAGTTGTTGTTGCATTACCTGAAACTTATCTCCCCTATGCAGATTATACTAAGGGCAGGCGCTGAGACAAACCAGGAGGGGCGAAAAATGTCACTCTTTTGGCTGAGACGCTTCGTCCAACATTGATAACGATGTTGGCAACCTTTACCGCTTGAGTGTTTACTGCGCGCAGTGTTCACCCATTCCGAGATTTTAACTTAAGGATTTTAATTTGCCGCCTGATTTTGATTTTACATTTAACGTCGTACATGAGCAGCATAGGTGTTCCTGCAACGCCAGTGGTACAGACTCCACACACTATGGAGCTGCATTTGTTTGCTAGATGGAAAACTGCCATACGTAGCCGACGTACAAAAACAAACACTCTAGCCACGCCAAGCTGGACTCATTTCTATAAAAAAAAGCTCCAGAAACCAGGTCCAGATGGTTGGTGCCCGTTGGGTGCTGCCTAAAGATCAGCACGGTCCTAGTGGTTTAATGGCACAAGTAAGTATGCTGGTTTTAAGTAAGTATGTTTGGCTCCAAGTTCTTACAACCCTTGATTTCCAAAGAAAACTAACTCACTCCTGCAGATCTGTACACGGTCCGAAAATTCCCCCCTTCCCCCAACATTGTTATTTGGAGTGCCGCCTTCGCCCACCGTTTTTTTTGCACTCCCCCATTCCAAAACGAAAATACTAAAAAAATAATGCGCTATTTTCGACCTATTTTAGCGAAATTTAAGCCATTTTAGACATTTCACTTCAAATTTCCTTTTTTTTTGACCTTTTTTTCTATCTCTCTCGCTTTTTTCTGTTTTTTCTTCATGACGCAGTTTTATTACGTTAGAAAATTTTGCCACCGCGCACGCCCCCATTTTAAAAATGCCACCTACCGCTAAAAACCCTCGGGGAGCAGTGCACAGGTCTGCAGTTTTGGCACACGATTTTTATGACGGACGTTAATGTTTTCTGAGGCCGTGTAAGTTTTAAGTACACTTAGATTCATGATACTTGATTCTAAATTTCTTCGGTTCTAAGTTGCATCGGATTCAAATGTTCTATTACTTTCCAAGCTTCCCTGGTTTCAAGTATTCTTCGCTTTAAGTTCCCAGAATCCTTAAAGGTGCACGTGCAGTACCGACTACCGAGTCAAACTTTCTCTCTTCGATTTTGATTATTTTTTGTAAAAACCTTACCCCTGCCGCCCCATATAGCCCACACAATTTTTTTATCAAAATATCTCCCGTGGTTCAGGAGATATGACCCCCCCACCCAAAAAAAAGGTGTTTTTCAACAATTCTGTACGCGAAACATTGCTCATTGAGTGTAAGGATTTAAGTTACAAAATATGCATTGAAAGAAAGCGGCTACTTTCTACTTTAATTTGATACCTTGATCGTTAAGATTGGTGCAGTATTTGTCGAGATATTGCGTTTGCCGTACAAAAAACCCGCCATTTTTTGCTAAAAATACAAAGTGACGGCAAAAAAAGGTTGGTCAAACTTAATCAAATCACTTCCGTCGTTTGGTTTTTTAGCAAAAAAATCGCAGGTTTTTTGTACCAGAAACACAATATCTGGTTAAATACTGCACAAATATTAACGATCAAGGTACCAAATTAAAGTAGAAAATAGCCGCTTTCTTTCAGTGTATATTTTGTAACTTAAATCGTTATACCCATTGAGCGAACTTTCACGTAGAGAATTGTCGGAAAACGCCATTTATGGGGGGAACGATAGGTGAGAACGGTCCGGCAAGCTAGGGGGTTAGTTACCCCGAGTAAATCCAATTTTGAATTCTAGGTAGGGAGTCCCAGAGGGGTCCGGACCCCCCTAGCTTTTTAGAGGAGGTCGACCCGGGATGAGAAATTTTGAAATCTAGAAGGGGCTCAGGTGAGGTCCGGTGTCTAAATCAAAACAGTTTTAAACCATAATAACTTTAATAATTGTTCTTTTTACAGGATAATACTACATTTTAATGAATAAAAAGCGATATTCTGGTGTAAAAACATGTATATGTGTTAAAAATTCACGTTTTTGGAAAAAAATTTGGTATAAAAAAAGTACCTAAAATTTTCCCGAGGGGAGAGGGTGAGGGGGTCAGATTTCAAATTCTAGAGGGGGGTCAGGGGTAAAAAATTCGGAAATTTAAGGGTAGGGCCCTCTCCCTATATTTTCGTCTAGGGGGGTCCCAAAATTTCGAGGCTAGGGGAGGGGGTAGGGGGATGGACCTCACCCTGCCCCCCCCTTTCTCACCTATGGTCATAACTCCTGAACCACTGGATATATTTTTGTAAAAAAATTTTTGTGGGCTATTGAGGGCAGGGGTAAGATTTTCACAAAAAATTCAAAATCGAAGACAAAAAGTTTGACTCGGTACCGCACCGTTAAGGCTGGTTTATACCGGAGTCACTAATGACAACGCGTTACGTGCGCTTTACACCACCGTTACACTATCACTTGTCACTGCCGTGAGAACGCCTTGTCACCATAGATGTTTTTTGGGGGGACAGAGAGATCCACTCACCCTAGAGCCAAAATTTTGGACCCCCCTCCTAGAAAAAAAATTCAGGGCCCCCTCCCCCCCAAAAAAACTCAACAGCGGTCCGGCCTGACCCCCCTCCTCCCGACCGATTTGGAAGTATATTTTTTATTTACTGTCAAAAACGGGAGGGCAAAGGGGTCCACTCACCCTAGAGCCAAAATTTTGGAGCCCCTAGAAAAAATTCAGGGGCCCCCCTCCCCCCCAAAACTCGAGAGCGGTCCAACCTGACCCTTCTCCCCCCCCCCTCCCGACCGATTTGAAAGTATATTTTTTATTTACTGTCAAAAACACGGTTTTTTAGTTAAAAACAGTGTTTAAATACATTTTTAGGCCTAAATAGGCGGTTTTACTACATAAAATTAAATATTAGAACTAAAAACACTTAAATTATTGAATTAAAAAAAGTTTGTTAAAAATTGGACCCCCCCTAAATTTGAAATCTTGCACCCGGGGTCGACCCCCCTAAAAAGCCAGGGAGGTCCGGACCTGCCCCCTGGACACCCCCTCCTAAAAAATTTTGGCTTTCCACCCGGGGGTGGACCCCTCCCGCTAGCGGACCCGACCAAAAACATCTATGCTTGTCACTTGTCGTTCCGGTGTGAATGAGGCCTTGATTCCCGAGGGGAAATAACTCACTTTTGGCACACGATTTCGTGACGGACGGTGAACTCGAATTTCTCCGAAACGGCGTCCACTTTGGTGGCGGAGTGTGTGGCGTCCATGGCGTCCGGATTCTTGACCAGGTAGGCCATTTCTGCTTCCTCTTTCAGTTGATCCAGCACCTGGCAGAGGAACTCGTGGGCGTCCTAAAATCAATAAATCAATCAATCAATAAATTAATAACTAATGTTTAAAAAACCTGTTCCTAGAATGCCTCATTCTCGACGAGCGGAACTAAAAAAATTTGCATTATTATAATAATTTAAATCACCGCACTACTAACTAAAAATGAAACGATATAATATAAAATAAGAATTGTAACTAAACGAAGCGCGAATGTAGGTAGATTTGCCATCGGAGAAGCGATTTCTTGGTCAAAAATTTATAATAAATTCTTTCCGAATTTTTCATTTCTACGGTTCCAGATGCCCGGCTTGCTGAAAGCGACTAACCGAAAGCGTAGACTAATCAACCGAACCCCCTGACAGCTACCTGGTGTAGCTACTCTTAGCTTTTCGGTTCATGCTCACCGATAGAAATCGTTTTTCGTACTTAATCAATTGCCCTTTCTTTTTATTCTGTCAATAAAAAGTTTCAAACTGCAATTAAAAGTGTTTTCACGTCCAAAATTAACATTTTATTGCTATTAATTGTACCTATAAACTTATACAAATAGCCAACGAACATAACTACCAGCTCATTTTTCTTTGACAAAAATGAGCTTGTAGCTAAGACAAATGGTTTTCTTGCGTTTTTAACTCCCAACGTAAGTGAGGGTTTAACTACGGCTGCACTCATTTTTTCCAATAGGTAAGCAGAGAGGCTTGAGAATTTTATACTCCCAACCGAAAAATTTTGAAAATGCCGACTGCCCCGCCCTCCTCCTAAAATTTGGAGAAACCCGGACTTTTTTCCCTAAAACTTGAAAGATCCCACGTCCCAGTACTCAAAACACTTTAAAAAATCTGAAATTCGGGGGATACCCCTAAATATCATGTTGCATATTATAAAATATACCTGCTGTGCGTATCCGGAAAACCTTCGCGCAGTCTCCGAAATGCTTCCTTTGACGTCGCTCAGTAGTGTCCGCTTCACTTCGCTCACATTCTGGTCCCGCTGTTCCAGTAAAATAGCTAACGACCTACCAAATTAAATGAAACATATTTAGACAGAGTATCAAACGATATAAAAAAAATAAAAGCATACACGGGGAAGGCGTACGTGAAGGTTTCTATACAACAAGGGAGCTTAAAGCACCGTGGTCCTATTATAAAACTCTTTCCAACTTTATATGTGACTTCCCCTTTCAATATTTGCCTTGTTTACGAGTGATTAGTTTTAATTGTTTTAATGTAAATTAATAATGCTCCTAGGAACTCCGAAAATAGAGCTCCTATCAATTTTTGTGTAATAACAAAGATTACTCCAGACCTGTGCACGGTTTGGAAATGTCCCTGTAATCACACATGGGCAAGTTGGTCCGGAGTGGGGGGTTAAACCACACATTAGAGGGCGGGGGTTAAAATCCGAGAAACGCAAAATACCCATATCGTTTTTTTTCTGGAGTACATTTTACCTATATAGTTTTTTGATTTAAAAAAAAATAGGTAAAAACGCTAATTTTAAGTCAAAAAGCCCCTTTTATTGTATTTTTGAGCTTTTTATAGTTTAAAACATTGATTTTGAACTCAAAACTTAAGTTTGGAGGCAGTTATAAGTCATTTTAAACACATTTTTTATCTTCGTTTTTCCAAAATTGGGGGGGGGGGGTTAACTTCCCCCCCTTCTGAGTGGGGGGTGGGTTAAACCCCCTTCTCAGAATTTGGGAGGGGTTAACACATCCAACCCCCCGTGCACATGTATGCCTGTAATATTAGTGGCTTTATCGCCCAGTTTTATTGCCCCCCGTCCAAAAATGAAAAAGTACTCAAAAATTATGGCGTCATTTTGATCTATTATGACGCCATCATCATCGCCAATTTTTTTGCAGTTTTTAGGTTATTACAATGTTTTTTAAGTTATTTTAGATCTATTTTTACTTAAATTTTGCCGTTTTTGTTTTTTTTTCTTTTTTCTTCTATTCTTCTTTCTCCCCTGCCTGCTACCCCCCGTTTTAAAAAATTTGTCCCCTCGTGCCTATCCAAGAACACTTCGGAGGGCAGGGGGTAGTGCACAGGTCTATTATTTTGTCCCAACTAAAATATTTTTATAAAACTTTAAATAAATTTCGTTGTAAAAAGCGGGTAAAATTAAACTTAAAATATACTGCAAGCTTAAACAAAATAAAACTAGCTGTGATTTAAGAGGGGTAGAACTCCTTACCTTTCTTTGCTGTAAATGGTCGGTTCGGAGATCAAGCTCCGGGCATAATATTGGGGTGAAAACATCACTAATATTTTATATAGCCTTTAATAATTTTAAATTTTTAAAAATATAATTAAACCATAAATGAATAATAAAACTACTTTATAAGATGAGTAAAATTCATGAATATGGAAACATTTCACTATTATTTCATGTTTTATTTTGCTTTTTATTTTACCATTTACCTACTATTCCTATTTTTTAAAATAGCATTATAACTTTTTTTAAAATAATAATAATATGAATAACAAATACTTTATAAGATGTTTCATTGACAGTTCGGCCCCGAGCTCTTGATTTAGTTTTTTCAGTTCCTCCGTAAACGGTTCCAGCCCGAACAGAGCTTGCAAAATGGCATTCATATAGCAAGTATTTCCCAAATTGGCAAATCTAAAAAAACATCAAACCGCTAAACTATTATAATAGTTCTGTACAAAAGTAGTCTTGATTGCAAAGTTTTTTTACAAAAGCTCCTTCCATGAAATGATTGATTTAGGTTTGTGTGGATTACCATCAGAATTTTGAAATAAAATGTCTAATCCATTGATTATTTAGAAAAAATACCATTCTATTCGATCTGGTGCTATTGTTCAAAACGAGTATTTTTATAACTAAGGTTTAAAATCTATTTATACATTAAAAAATCTGCCGTATAAAAGTAAACTTTGAAAATTCGAAAATAAATTTCCGACTAATAAAATTTTTGATAAATTTAAAATTCAAAAATAAAATTCGTTAACCATACATGGGCAAGTTGGTCCGGAGTGGGGGGGGGGTTAAACCCCAAATTAGGGGGGGTTAAAATTCGAAAGCAAAATACCCATATCGTTTTTTTTCTGGAGTGCATTTTACCCATATAGTTTTTCGATTTTGAAGGGAAAATAGGTAAAAAACGCTAATTTTAGGTCAAAAAGCCCTTTTATACCATTTTTGAGCTTTTTATTGCTTAAAACATTCATTTTGACCTCAAAACTTAAGTTTGGAGGCAGTTAGAAGTCATTTTAAAGACTTTTTTTTTCCAAAATTGGGGGGGGGTTAACCTTTTCTCCCCCTCACTTCTGAGTGGGGGGGAGTTAAACCCCCTTCTCAGAATTTGGGGGGGGGGGTTAACCCCCCAACCCCCCGTGCCCATGTATGCCGTTAACCCACTTTAAAGCCAAAATTTTGGCAGGAGCGCTCGAAACAAAAACATTCTTTTTTTCTTTTATTTTTTTTAATAATCAGATAACAACTAATATTTCATAGTTTATAGTCTATGCATACTTTAATTCTATCATCGTTTTATTTTTCTTTTTTTCAACAAAATCATATTTCAAATCAAATCAAAATTGCAACTTAATTGTCGCCAAACAAAATACTAACATTGCTATCTGAAATGAATTTAAAAGCTCAAAACGAGCACTTATTTAAGTCAGATTAAAACATTTCTTGACTGAATCCAAAGAATCTACATTTACTTGAGAGTTGAGATTTGTTATTTAATTGGAAAAAACTAGGAAAAATTTAAGACTGCCTCTCGATTAAAACTCAAGGGTCAAATTTAAGTCAGATTAAAACTTTTCTAAAATGCATCCAAAGAATCGACAGTTACTTGAGACTGTTTTTAATTGGAAAAAACTAGGAAAAATTTAATACTGCGTCTCGGTTAAAACTCAAGAGTGAAATTAGCTAGATGGCGAGTTTGTTTGTTTTTTTTTAATTTTTAATTTTATTTTTTTTTGAGGGAAAAGATGTTGCTTAACCCTTTTAAGTTAAGTATTTTGGTAGTTACTGGCCTGGTTTTTGCGGAAAATTATTTTTAGATCATCTCTAACCCTTTACTCAGCTTGACTGCGACACATTATTTCAATTCTTACCCTTGTAACTTATTCCCGTCCTCCTGATTTAAGTTCTTCAACCACGACGACGTCTTCCAACTCAAGTCTTCGGGTCTACTGATCTTTTGTCGTTTGTGCGGGGAATGTTCGTACAAAGTTTTCAAGGGCAGCCGTTTTTTCTCTTTGAGCGTTTCAGAATCACTAAAGATTCGAAAAAAAAATTAGAATGCGAAAAACAAAAATTGGGAAGAAAACGAATAAAAACAAAATCGACTACAAATAGAACCTGATATTAATTATTTTACCCGATATTAAACTCTTTCTTCAGCCACGTGGCTACCTTCGATGAGCCGAAATCAGATGCTGTTGTCGAAGTGCCGTAAAAAGACAGTGGATCCAAACCTTCGCTCACCTTGGCTTTTTTGGGCGTTCTAAAAACAGCGTGTGAAAACTGTACATATACGGTTTTATTATGCTGTGTATTAGATGATCAAGGTCGCCGAAACTAGAGGATGACTAGCCCGAGTAAATTAATGGTTGCTTGCCGGACACCCCCCTAAAATTTGACACCCCTCTCTAAAAGTTGACCCCCATTATACTTCCTCCGCAAAATTCGAGAGGCTGCCCACCTATGGTTGAGCCCTTTTGACTTTTATTATTTATTGTTAACGAACCTTAACCCATTTTCTTCAAATATAATTATTTTTGAGCATTTTTACCGATTTGATTGTTCAAACACGTAAAATTTGTAGTGAGCAAAATTATACCTGTAACCTGTAAGTTGTAACCCGTGTTACCAGACCTGTGCACGGTCTGGAAATGTCCCCCGTTTTATTGGAGGATTTGCCCCTCCCCCGTTTTATTGCCCCTCCCGCCAAAAAATGAAAAGTACCCTAAAATTATGACGCTATTTTTGACCTATGATGATAACGCCATCATCGCAATTTTTTGCAGTTTTTAGCCTATTTCAATGTATTTTAGGCCATTTCAGACGTATTTTTACTTTATTTTCGCTTTTTTGTCCTTTTTTTCTTTTTTCCCTTCTTTTTTCTCTTTTTTTTCTCCTTTTTTTTCTTTCCCCCCCTGCTTGCCCCCCCGTTTCAAAAAAGTTGCCTCCTGTCCCCCCGTTTTGGAATTGCCCCCCGTGTAAACCCCCGAGGGGCACAGGTCTGTGTTACTGTACACTTTTGGTTGTAAAGGTTGTGAATAGATTTTGCATGACAAACTTAGGAAAAAACAACACATTGTTGCAGTGTTTAAACCGTATTGTATTTTTTTAATTTCAAAAAATAAAACCTGTAATAATTTACACACGGCGAAAATCTAGAAACAGACAATTAGGGCATGATGAAAGAAACTATCAAGTCCGTAGCCAGGTGGGGATTGTTGGGGGGGGATTAATCTCCATTCAAATTCTGATAGGCAAAAAATTTTGTAAGGGTCCCCATTTTGGTTTTTTTTTAAAAACTAGAAAAAAATTTTTTTTCCTCATCACTCTGCAATGTATTAAAGCTATCTAAAATACATAAATAAGAGTGATTTCAGATCATGAAACATAAATGAAATTATTCATAATTCAAAACATAAGTGCAGTGCATATTAATAACTGCAGCATTTACTATAAAAACCTAACCAAAATTGAATAAAGATTTTTTTAATTTTAAAAACACGTTTGTTCTTTTTTTAATTTAAATGGCATAAAATAATACCTTAAATAAGAGTACGGCACGAAACAGTACCACAAAATAGTCCCGGGTTTCGCAAAAGAGTACGCACGAAATAGTACGCCACAGAACAGTACCGTCAAAAAACAGTACGGCACATAAGAGTCCTGAATTGCGTTTGCTACACCACGCGACTCTGACGCAAAACAGTACTGGCACGACAGAGTACTGGCAAAAAAGAGTAAGATATTCACGTTTTGCGTTTGACTCAAAACAGTACTGGCACAAAAGAGTACTGAAAAAATAACTTAATGTTAAAACTATTACTACTAACAGCTGCTTAAATTTATTACAATAAAAATTAATGAACAGCGTTTTATACAGCAAATTCTTCTATTTTTAATAGATCATTTAATAAAGTTCTTTGTTCATGTAACTACATAGTGAGTGTTAGCGCCACTGTAAGCCCTTTGAGCTGTTTAATTTGAGTAAATATAGTTGTGACCGTGCCTACCGCAGGTACGTGTTAAAACTTTTTTTTATTTTTAAATTTTTAAAATTTACTGGTAACTAAGCCGTGGGTGTTTTCTGTTTTGTAAAAACAAAGTTATTTAAAAAAAGAAATTAAAAAAATCGTAGACAACAAATTACGCTTCACTACTAATGTTCCTTCCTACTATCTGCAGTTGGCTCATGTTCCTTCAAGGTTTCTTATGCTTAAATGAACGATTTGAAACATATTTAACTTGAAAAATGTTTTAAGTTATTTTTTCTTTTAGGAAGTTTTTAGAAATTTAGTGAAAAATTAATTTAAAAACAGTTTTGACAGAAATTCCAAAAAGCAAAAACAGTTTTTTTTTTTGTTCTTCGTTCAGTTTTCGTGTGCTCATAGAAAAAAAATTTTTAACTTCGAAAATCGATAGGTCCCTCTTTTAGTGAAAAAGAATTGTCCAGTCTAAAGATGTTTATGTAATTTTTTTTAAAATTTCAACCCTTTTATGACATTCCGGCCAATGTAATCTTTGCAATGATATCTCATTTAGCCCAATCCCTTTTTTGGTTTCAAGAGAAAGGTCATCCCTTCTTTAATTAAAAAAACGTTGTCCAGTATAAAAATGTCCATGTTCATTTTTCCAAAAATCATGATATTGTGGCTTTACATTGCCTAATTAGTCTTTCCAATAAGTTTGAGCCCATTCTGAGTCAAAAATTTTTTTAAGTTCCAAAATCCATAGGGTCCCCCCCACTTTGGTGAAAACGCGTTATCCAGTATAAAGATGTCCATGTAAGTTGTTTCAAAATTTCAACCCCCTTACGACATTCCCTGTGGTATAATCTTTCCAACGATACCTCATTCACCTTAATCCGTTGGGTGGTTGGGGAGGAGTTAGTGAACACACATATTTACAGACACACACACACACACACACAAACACACACACACACACACACACACACACACACACACACACACACACACGCACACACGCACACGCACACGCACACGCACACGCACACGCACACGCACACGCACACGCACACGCACACGCACACGCACACGCACACGCACACGCACACGCACACGCACACGCACACGCACTCGCACACGCACAGGGAGGGGGGGGGGGGGGGGGGGGGGGTGGGGGGGGGGGGGGGGGGGGGGGGGGGGGGAAGGGGGGGACATTACCTCTGTTTATATATAGATTTTTTATACTTAAGCATATAAGTTTATTTAAAACAAAATGAATAAAGCTAGCGGACCAGAGTACACAAATTAGCAGATAAAAGATTTATGTAAATGAGACTAAACCAATAAAAACCACGAAATATATAAAGCAAT
>JASAMX010024038.1:0-15179 GCA_030248175.1 Microlaimidae sp. YZB2_3 | reverse complement strand
GACCTTTTAACCAAAATGAATTTACAAATTGCCGACAGTGTGGATTAAATTATTATTTGCTAATTACTGTTTTTATATTTTGTTATTTACTACTATTTACATGGTTTTTGCTGTTATTTGCTGTTTAATGTTTTAATAGCGACTCAAATATTTGACACACAATGAAAATCCGATACTCGTTAAAAACGAAATTTCAAAAGTTTAAATAATATTAATTATATAATGTTAAACTATAGGTCCGCGCCGAAGTGAATGAACTGGAGGAAAAACATTTGGTGATCCGATGCAGCGAAGAAATCAACCTTGTGCTCTACGGAGAAGGAGTATTCGTCTAACACGTTACATTCTTTAACTGAACATTCCGCATCAATTGACCACTTCATACATGAAAATTAATGACAATAATTTTTAATTAGTCTTTAAGAAGAATGTGATAAAATAATCATAGAAAAACTAGAACTGAATTGTGGGGCTTATACTGAAGTAAAAGATTTGAGTTCTTGCGATAAGCAGCATATTTGCCATAAAATAAAATCAAATAAGATAAAAATAGAAATAAGCATAAGACAAAATTATTTGCCAACATATTTGACAAATTATTAACAAAATATGATTTGTTAGTATACTTCGTCCAAAGTGTCTAAAGGACAAAACTACAAACTGAAATTTTGAATGTTTTAAAGGTGTTTGTTTTGCTGAATTTCCGTGGGTTTTTTTACATTTTGATTTAAAAAACAAACTACATTTTTTTGAAATTAAAACAAACCTATTAAACTCAACAGCACTGTAGAAATGGTCGCGACAGCCGCCGCGCAGAATAATTATAAAAAAATTTAAAAAAAAACAATAAGGGGAATGCCCATTGTATTTTAAATTAATTTTATTACGGGGCCTGAAGTCGGTAAAAAATACAGCTAGAGTGTCATTCAATATTTTATATTTCGTTTTAATTTAAACGTAGCGAACTAAGTCAGTTCATTTTGTAATTTACATAAGATGGACCAAAATCTTATACAAAATCTCTAATATTTATTCTATATGAATATATTAATATAAAAACATAGATAAAAAACATATATATTATGACAGAAAGTAATTTTTTCATGATTTTTTAATATTTTTCTGCACAATAAATCACGTTTTCAAGTATAAAGTGGTGTATTTTTATTTTAATTTTTTTGTTTTAACAATTTCAAATATTTGGAAATGAATTTGAAATAAACTGCTGGCGGTAATCCAATAGCATTACGTGTTTAAGTAATGTAGCTTCCTGGTGCAATTCAAGTTTAAATTGCTCAACAGCATTTTTTTAATTTGTCTTTCAAAACTTTACAAAGTAAAATGATTTCGATAAACATTCCATTAGGTGTATATATTTCGTGAAATAAACAGCCATGTAAAAGTGCTTTTGATAATAAACTATTAAAAAACATTGTCTGGTCAGTAAATCAGTTACTAGACTGTTTGAAAAGCAAATCCAAATGTGTTTTTTAAAGATTGAATAGTTTAATTAACAATTAATGCACAAAAATAAAACAATAATTCGATATGCCTTTTACTAAGACCCCCTTCATCGTTTTTACAGCAACACACGAGCTTTTGATTATATTCAAACAATCGGACATTGAATGCTTAATTTTTGAAGTGCTCAGTAAATACTTCTTTTCAACCAAGATGATGCTTTATTTTACACAAACCGATTAAAAATCGTTGATACGTTTTTGAAAAGACTATAATGTTAGATTAGTATTTAAAATGTGTTTCAAATATTGTCTATCTATTATTGATGTAAATATGCTTGTTTGTTTATTTTTATATACCGTAATTTTTATAAGTGCGAATCACTAACTTCGGAAATTGTTTTTATTTATAAATTTGATTTTTATTACGATTTCTTTACTAATCTTTAGTCATATATTTTGTTTGAAAAACCTATTTTAAAATGTTTCATGCGCCTTTTTATAAAAATACTAATTTTTAAAGCAAAGAGCAAACAAATTTCCTAACCACTAATTAACAGACATAGGGCAACAATAAAAATATTTTAAAAATTAAAATAAAATTAATCTTGGGTGACGCGTAAGTGCTGCAAGATCCAATGTTTTACCAAAAATATAATGCCAGAAAAGAGTGGTCTGGGTAACCTTGTATGGAACCTGGAAGAACGATTTACAATGATGTGGTTCTGTTGTTTAAAAATAAATAATTTGAACGAATATTTTTTTTTAATTTTACCTTTTCACATAGTTTACAATAATTAATAAAAATAAGTCCGGTTCACACTGAGGTCGTAATGCCACCGGTGGCATTGCCACCGCTGTTGTGTACAACGTTAAATATATGACGTGTTCACACTGACGTGGCAATGCCACCGCTGTTGTGTCCAACGTTAAATATATGACGTGTTCACACTGACGTGGCAATGCCACCGCTGTTGTGTACAACGTTAAATATATGACGTGTTCACACTGACGTGGCAATGCCACCGCTGTTGTGTACAACGTTAAATATATGACATGTTCACATTGGGGGGGTTTGGGGGGTGGGGTGTGTTGTTTTTTGGGGTGGCAATGCCACCGCTGTGTGATTGGGTGGGGTGTTGTCTAACGTTAAATATAGGACGTGTTCACACTGAGGTGGCAATGCCACCGCTGTTGTGTACAACGTTAAATATAGGTTATTGGTGGTGGCTGTCTGTGTAAAGGAATTTGTGGGGGTGTGTGGGGGAGGGGGGATGCACCGTGTTGTGTCTAACTAACATAGGACTGGGGCTTGGGGCAATGCCACCGCTGTTGTGTTCAACATTAAATATAGGACGTGTTCACACTGGGTGTCGTGGCAATGCCACCGCTGTTGTGTCTAACTTAAACATAGGACGTTTTCACATTGGGTTTGTTTTGGGTGGGGTGGTGGTGTTGTTTTGGTTTGTTGGGGTGGGTGGTGTTGTGTTTTGGGTTTTGGTTGGGTGGTGGCTGTTGTGTTGTTGGGGTTGGCGTGGTGGTGGCTGTTGTGTCGCTAAGGGTGGGAGGGGGGTGGCAATGCCACCGCTGTTGTGTCTAACTTAAACATAGGACGTTTTCACATTGGGGTGGCAATGCCACCGCTGTTGTGTCTAACTTAAACATAGGACGTTTTCACATTGGGGTGGCAATGCCACCGCTGTTGTGTCTAACTTAAACATAGGACGTTTTCACATTGGGGTGGCAATGCCACCGCTGTTGTGTCTAACTTAAACATAGGACGTTTTCACATTGGGGTGGCAATGCCACCGCTGTTGTGTCTAACTTAAACATAGGACGTTTTCACATTGGGGTGGCAATGCCACCGCTGTTGTGTACAACGTTAAATATATGACGTGTTCACACTGACGTGGCAATGCCACCGCTGTTGTGTACAACGTTAAATATATGACGTGTTCACACTGACGTGGCAATGCCACCGCTGTTGTGTCCAACGTTAAATATATGACGTGTTCACACTGACGTGGCAATGCCACCGCTGTTGTGTCTAACTTAAACATAGGACGTGTTCACATTGGGGTGGCAATGCCACCGCTGTTGTGTCCAACGTTAAATATATGACGTGTTCACACTGAAGTGGCAATGCCACCGCTGTTGTGTACAACGTTAACATAGGCGTAGGCTTCCGCGGGGGTGGCAATGCCACCGCTGTTTGTTTAATGGGTTTGTGGTGGGGTGGTGTATATCTTAATTGGGAGTTTTCACACTGAGGTGGCAATGCCACCGCTGTTGTGTCTAACTTAAACATAGGACGTTTTCACATTGGGGTGGCAATGCCACCGCTGTTGTGTCTAACTTAAACATAGGACGTTTTCACATTGGGTGGCAAGCCCCGCTGTTGTGTCTAACTTAAAAGAATGGGTGGCAATGCCACCGCTGTTGTGTCCAACGTTAAATATATGACGTGTTCACACTGAAGTGGCAATGCCACCGCTGTTGTGTCCAACGTTAAACATATGACGTGTTCACACTGAAGTGGCAATGCCACCGCTGTTGTGTTCGATCCATAACTCCGTCACCGGTGGCAGCTCTCTCAAAAAAAACGCATGGGAGCGCCCGCATTGTTAAAAAAAATCAATGAAAGTATTACGGTTTTTACATAAACGCTTTCATTGTATAAGCAAAACCAGCTAACAATTTTGCGGTTTAAATAGAAAAACGCGTGAATTGCAGAAGTGAAAAAATTATATAGCAAAACTGTGTTTATCAAATCAAACAAAAACAAATGATCTCTCATGAAAAAAAATTTTAAGTAGTTTTTACGAATTTTAAACACACGTACATACATAAGCATCGAAAAGTGCTTGAATATGAATTTGCAATTTTTATGCATTAATAAAAGATTTGCAAATTTTTCTGCTGCACAGCTTCTAATATAAATTTTTGGGCGGCTTCAGGTTAAAAGAGTATTAAACAATCTAAAAACATGGTTATTAAAAAATCTAAAAACAAAATCGTTTACCTATATTACTTAAAAAATATTTTTTTCAGAAATAAAACTTTAAAAAAGATGGCTACTGATTCGGATGAACTTTTGATCAAGTTCGGAACCGTCCGGAACTTTATTACAAGCGAAAAAAAACATACATGAACAGAATTAACCAGGCAAACAACTGGGAAGTAGTGAAAAAGAGTAAAAAGTAAAAAAAGTTACCGACATTTTCTTAGCTCTATACGCGAATGAAATGATTTCCAGCGGTGGCAATGCCACCCCAGTGTAAACCTAGCGGTGGCAATGCCACCGTTGGCATTCCCACCGGTGGCGGCGGCATTTCCACCGGTGGCATTGCCACCTCAGTGTGATGAAACAGACCTGTTTTCATTGGTTCAGCGTGAAGGGAACTATTTTCTGTTTATATAGTTTGTACAAACATGGCAGTACTTTACAGACTTTGTCATGATCATCATGATGCCATTTTAGAGTTTTTATGTTCAAAAACTTTCTGATTTTAAAAGAGCATACGACAAAAATGGTATGGTAAGCTTTAAGGTTTGATTGACCTCCTATATCTATGAGCAAATAAGATGATTGATTTTAATTAGTTAAACTCTAAAGTATGTTTAAAATACTATAAACACCACTACATAATTTGTAGATAATCGTTTTGCAAGCTTATTATTGTTGTGTCAACTTTTCATTTTTTATATACAGCAAATAATTCATATAACTTTTAGTATTTAGAAACAGATTCATATTTTTAGACAATTACAAAATTTTTTGCAAGAAATCAGGGAAGAGGGCGGATCGCTCTTTGTCATTAAAACTCCATATTGAATAGAAAAGCATCATTTCAGTTAACTCAAGCATAAAGCACAACTCCAAAAAAAGCTAATGCCACCAAAAGTGGTTAAAGCAGCTCTTCCATTTTAACCCGTTTTCAAAAATGACTTGAAATAAAATTCAGAAAGTTTAAAACACAAAAAATTCAAATCCTATCATGGCAAATCTTGTAGTATTGTCATGCTTTTACAAAATCTAAAAAAACAGAAAACACTTGGCTGCCCTCCATGACTTGTAATGATGTACAAATGGAAACATCTCTGTTTAAATAAAACATTTCCATTAATCAATTTGAAAAATCAACGCTATTTTTAATGTCAAAAGTCGGTGAAATTTTTAAAAAATTCTATATAATGTGAGGATAGGGTATAGGAAAATTAAATTTGGTAAATTAAGTTAGGAAATGTAATTCTTTTTAAGTTAAATTTCTCTGTTAGAATTTAAGTATAAGACTAGGTATAGGACCCCACAGTCAGTAAAATATTGTATTTAAGTATTAATTTTTATTTTGTGCTTTTATTGTATAATAAACCATAATTTTTTAACAGTGCCGTGTTCCTTTTTAATCTGTAATTAATTAATATTTTATCATATATATTTCTTATTTTTAATACCGTTTTTAGTGTAATTTGTCATGCAATTTAAATATATGTTTATTAATAAGTTTTTGTAAAATCTATAAAATTTAAATGTAATATGTATTAAGTGTAATAGGACAGGCGGTTAAAGTTAAGATTAGGAAATTCTCCCCGAAGCTCCCTCAGGTTACTCCCGTAAAATCTCCCAGCGGCTGATGTGAGTTACGCTCGCGTGTTGCGGTGGAGGAGGAGACGTGCGCGCGGCAAAGATCAAAGAGATTTCTTGGCACGCGTTTTGGCGGGAGTTGAGTTTTGCGTTCACGTCCGAACGCTGGGGCGAGTTTGCCCATCTCTAGTAAAAAATGTTTGAAAAAGGGAGATATGCAAAATTCTAACTTTGGGAGTTAATCTAAGTTTTTAGAGTCGGTAACCTTTGAGCCTGAGTTTCCTAGAAGGGTAAAGTAGGGAACAAGGGTTGAGGGAACGATTGGATTGATCGATAGATCAATTCAATCGGTCGGCCTCAAGAAGGGACTTTGAGGAAAAAATCAGTTAGTTGGGAAATTGAGCTCCGTTCCAGTCGGTGTAGTTTTACTCCGACTCTCTCAAAATTTCCCCGTCATCAGTTCTCGTCCCCAGAACCGCTATTCTTATATTTTTGTATTCTTTTATTTTTATGTATCTTCTATGTTGCCCTGCTGTGTATGTTCGTGTGTGATCCCTTATTTTTTTACTACTGTCACCTTTAACTACGTGTCTTTTAAAATAAAACTATTAAACCGACCTCGCTTCCAACACACGAAACCCGGAGTTCTATAACTCCTATTTATATTTTAAAATATATCATCTATCGTCGTTTTTAACCCGCGGAACCAAAGGGAAAATTATACAGTCCACTCAACTGAACATCTCATAGAACTTGAGCCAAAATTAGAGACCTTGTGTCGTCACAATAATTATTTATTTTTAAACAACATACCCACACTATTTTTGGTTTTTTCAGGTACCATACAATTTTACGAAGTTACCTAGGCTTAATTGTTGTATAGTCTGCTTACAAATACATTGAAATTTTGGATATGAAAATAATTGTATTGATATCATGAGGAGACCATGATGGTTCTTTTTAAATAATTATAAGTTTTTCAATGTTTTATATTTTTAATCAATGACAGTGAACAATGCATTAAAAGGCGGCAATTCCAGCAAAAGCCGAAACAAAATTTCAAAAAAAGCCTTATATTAAATGGAATAGTGTAAAACTACATAAGTCTGAAAACTAAATGCCAGAAAAAATGAAACAAGTCTCTTTAAAATCTGCAAATTAAAAACAGATTTTATAAAATTTTCAGAAAAAAACAAAATCCAATAAAAACAATACGTGTAAAAGCTTAAGTTTGCGTTTTTTAACCATTAATGAAACTTAATTCACATTAATTTTTCCACAAAGTAGATTGAGCTTTTGCATAAGTTAACCAGCTGTAAATACGACGGTATTAATTAAGTCACGCGTTCTAAAAACTATACAAAAATAGTATAACGCAAGCGTCACAGTCACCATGGAAAATTATTTGTCAAAATAGGTAAATCGCATCGTACAATAAATTTTGCAATTTACTTTTATTTTCGTATAAATCAAAACATACCGCCATATAAACGGCTATTTAAAAACAGATATCCAGTTCGAAGTCCGAAAAACATTGAAAAATTTAGATTTAATATAAGCCGACTTTTTATTTAATATTTCTATTTATTAAATAAAACAAATTAGCTGTCAAAATATTTGTTACATTAAAAGTCCCCTTATATTGAGTCTAAATTTTTCAATGTTTTTCGGACTTAGAACTGGATATTTGGTTTTAAATAGCCTTTTATATGGCAGTATGCTTTGATTTATACAAAAATAATAGTAAATTGCAAAATTTAACGTACGATGCGATCATTTATTTTGACAAAAAATGTTCCATAGTGACTGCGACGCTTGCGTTATATTATTTTTGTATCGTTTTGGCGACGTGTGACTTAATCCACTTTGTGGAAAATTTATGTTAAATAAGTTTCATTAATGGTTAAAAAACGCAAACTAAGGCTTTTACACGTATTGTTTTTATTGAATTTTGTTTGTTTTTTTTTGAAAATTTCATAAAATATGTTATTAATTTGCAGGGGCCTATTTCATAAAAATTGCGTGTAATTAATTTACAGCTGAAAATTAATAAACGCATATTTTTCTTTTGTATTTTTTATTAAAACGTATATTAATAAAATTGCGTTTGGAATTTAAAAAATACATGTCTGCAAATTCCGTAAATTCCACAGTTTCACGTACGTATATTTCATGGGTGGCGCGGGAGCGCCACGGGGCGATTTAGCCTCGTGGCGCCGCACCAACCATAATTAGAGAACATGGGTAAATTTTGAAATTTAGAACCTTCTTCTTCTTCTTCTTTTTATTATTATTATTATTATTTCAATGCTCCATTCTTAAAAGCGATATTCCTCATTCGTTACTGATTCATCAAAAATAAACATAGGCTCATAAGAAGAAGAAGGAATTACGCAACTTTCGTAGGAAGCATTTTTTTTATTTAGGTCCTTGTTATCGATTTATTGATCAAAATAAAAAATTTGAAAAATAGACAAATAAAAACTTCCAACCGCACAATAACAGCCTTTTGGCAACAATAAGGATTGTTCAGAGCAGACAACCAACATCCCCTCATAAAAACCGCACAAAAAAAGCAGACCGGTTTTAATTGGTGGCAGAAACGGAACCAGTTCCCAGCGCCATCTGCTTCAACCGCGCGGAAATCGGCGAAAACAACAGAGTACTTTTTTTAATTCTTGCATTACTGATGACAAAATTAATTCAAAGTTTTATTTATTAAAAAAAAATAATAAGCGTCGGTGGCTCGGGAGCGCCACGCGCCGGTAGGTAATCATCGGTGGTGCGGAATGCCATACTGCAATTTAACCCACCGCACCGCGCCAACTATACTTAGAGAACGTGAGTAAATTTTGTAATTCATGTTCATCATCTTTTTTTATTATTATTTTTACTTTAGAATTATAATTGCAATCATTGGCGCACGGCATCGCGCCAACTATATTTAGAGAACGTAGGTAAACTTTGTCTGGAGCGCCACTGCACCGCACTAACTATAATTAAACAACGTGGGTAAATTTCGTAATTTAAATTCATCATCTTCTTCTTATTATTTTTTATTTAAAAAAGTATATCTCGGCAACGGAATGATTATAAACATATGTCATTGCGCAGCTAAAACTATAGTTTATTAGGCTATTTTTTAATTTAATTCAAAAAAGTGGTAGACTAGCCTTGAAAAATGCTCTAAGAATAGAGCAGGAAAAAGGGGCGATTTTTCCCCGGGCGTATGTTTAGACAGAAAAGATGTGGACTAGTCTGAGATGGACATTATGTGGACTATAGAAAATTTGCATTTGGTTTGGCCAGCTGCTCACTAAATAAAAATTTCTACCATATGATAATGATTTGTTTATACATTGATCTAATCACACAGCACTGCTGCATTCTTTTAGTTTGATAAAATGTTAATTGAAAAAATTATACTCACAGCAATCTTTGACAAGCGCGAAATCGCCACTTTTTCAAATTTATAGTTGTTTCTTACACATACAAATATAACCTTCAAATTAAAAAAGTGGCGATTTCGCGCTTGTCAAAGATTGCTGTGAGTATAATTTTTTCAATTGACATTTCATCAAACTAAAAAAAATGCAACAGTGCTGTGTGATTAGATCAATGTATAAACAAATCATTATCATATGGCAGAGTATCATTATCATTATCATATCATTATCATATTATTTAGTGAGCAGCTGGCCAAACCAAATGCAAATTTTTATAGTCCACATAATGTCCATCTTAGACTAGTCCACATCTTTTCTGTCTAAGCATACGCCCGTGGAAAAATCGCCCCTTTTTCCTGCTCTATTCTTAGAGAATTTTTCATAGCTAGTTAATTAATTAAATAAGAAGAAATTAAATGCGTTTATTAATTTACAATTACAAAAATCTTTATGAAATAGGCACCAAGTTTTTAAGAGACTTATTTCAGTCTTTTCTGGCATTTCGTTTTTAGACTTATGAAGTTTTACACTATTCCATTTAATATAAGGCTTTTTTCAAAACTTTGTTTCGGCTTTTGCTGAAATAAAAATGTAAAAATTGGCTTCAAGTTAGGATTTAACTTCTCAGTCCGCAGTAAACAAAAAATCTAAAACGCAATTCCATTTTTAACGTATGTTTAATGCTCATTCTAGAATCCTTATCAACGCCCAACGGGTTTTCGTTGAACGATTACGAACGCATTTCGTAGTTACCAACCAACAAATAACCGGATAACCGGAAATAACTTTCTAGATTTTTTGAAACCGCTGCGAATTCGTATGCATAATGTATAGATTTCGATGGTTATATTACGAAAGGTTGATATATTTACCGTTTGCGCTAATTTCCATTTGCAACGGGCAGTCTTGGACGGTTTGTTCTCCCAGAGAAAGTTTCAAAATACGAAAAGAGCTATTCACGGAATACAACATCGAAGAACAGCCCGCTTATCCAACCGATATAAACGTTACAGTTACTGTGCTGGATATCAAAAATATCGATCAAAAAAGGGGCACAGCGGAGGCATGTAATTTTACACTTTTTTTATCCTTAGCCTACAATAACAATAAAAGATTTTATATGCATGAGCCATTTAACTCTTTGGGATTTTTTCGTTCAAAAAGCGCTGCGAATCCGCAGAAGGTATTCCGCGTCGATGCTGCACTGTGTTAAACTCCGCGCCGGGCTCGTAGCGACGCGGAATTTACCGCGGTGCAGCACCGAAATGAAAACTCTCCTGCGAATATACAGCGGAATGAATCCCAAAAGGTTAAGCAATTTACACTCAAGCTCCGAGCTCGGGTCACATCGGCCACATTACTAATATACATATATTAATACTTTAAAAAATTGAATTAAATTTTTTTAAACCGCTTAAAAATACAACTGAAATAAGTAAAAACATTATTTAAAGGTCAACAAAATTAGTTGTATTAAAATATGACTCAATTTGTAATAACTTTTTTGACGAAGACCCAAATAAACACTATTTACCATGACAAAATCAGTCGAAATCGTCTTAAAATATTTGTTGCTGTGGTTCTTTTCATTATGAATTAATAAAATTTTATATATAAACGTTATTAGTCAGACTTACATTGATTTTATACTAATTGTGACTCTATATTTAGGGTAGTGCATTTAATTTCGGCACTTTTTTGTTTTTCCGATGTAACTTTTTACTGTATGGCCCGATTTTCATGTTTGATAGCTCATTTTGAAGCTTTCACGATACTGCGTTGCGTCACGAAAGTTTCACTGTACGAAAATATTCTTTTACTTAATTAAATAAGTTTTTAAAAAAATGGAAATTTGCCGAAATTAAATATTTGCATTTAATTTCGGCACTTTACAAACAATCAATTGTTTCTCAGTCAAAAAACCATCATTTTCAAAAATTTAAAAACCTATCATCATCTCCATACAGTTTTCTTTAATTTAAGCTTCTACTTGTTGTTCAACGTGTAACTGGCAAAAAGTTACAGCTAAAATGCCAAATGGTATCAAAATGAGCAAAATTTGGGAAAAAAGTGCATTTAATTTCGGCACTTTTTAAAAGGACCCTCTTAATCGAGCTTAAGTTCAGTGCTATGACCCCTACACATTTCAACGTTGTCTTTTAACTATTTACAACTACAATTTAACACCCGACCACTTAATTCAATCCGTTTTTACCTACAGCATATGAGTGCCGAAATTACACTATTTTATTTTATAACGATTGCTCACCACAGACGCAACGTAGAACCACAGGGACTAAAAATTCTGAAAATAGACTAAATTTTACCAGGACAGTTTAATTTTTAAACCAATTTATTGCGTAATCATGAAATGCCCATGTTCTAAAAACGAGTAACAATTTTATTTTTTATAAATCACATAATTTCACATAAAAATATCTTAACATAAAAAATAAAAAGCTCACGACAGTCATCTACATATAATTAGCTCTCATTTGAGCTATCAAACGTTGTATTCTGTCCAGGATTACAAAAGATATAGTCCAAAATCAAAAATGCCCAATTGGGAAAAGTGCCGAAATTAAATGCACTACCCTATACGTCGTTGTTACCAGGTATTTTAACAATTCTTATGACTTTCTGCAAGTTTATTACTAATCGCACACTCTTAATGTGTTGTAAGTTGTTGAAAAGTTACACTTTTAATTAAATCAAATCGAAGGCTGCCGTTATTTTTGGCTAAAAAAGATTTCTTTCTGTTTAAAATAAAATCATAAAACTGTGAATAAAAAACTATAGTACTACTGACTGAAATATGCTCAGCTGCTCAGTTTCTCAGCAAAATTTCGGAATCTTTTATAAGTTTTACGCAAACAAGATTCAGGTCTGGAAACTGAGTTTGCAATTGCTAACTCTCCTTAATTCTTTGGTTGGAAGGAAAATCGTACAAGAAAATATTGAACGTACTGAAACTCCATCATGTGCCCGTCGCACCCTTTTTTCATGCAGATTTATCGACACCTTATGCAAACTATTTATTATTTGAAATTCAGGAATTCACCCTAATTATACAATGATTTAGATAAAAATACTCTTAAAAAGCGGTTGGACTGACACGAGATTAATTTACAGCCGCTGTCCATATGATCCGACATTGCTAATTCCCATTTCACCAGCTGAAAGGAAAAACGTTTGGACTCCAAGTTTGTTGCTGACTAGTGCTGTATCCAGTAGAGTAGTTGAGGTAAAGTATTTAATTAATTTACCTGTAATTTTGTTTTATTTACAACTATGCAACTATTTACAACCTGCAACTGGATTTTTGGAATTCAAGTACTTTCAGAACTCAATGTGATTCGAACATATTTCAATTCTCATGCTTCTTAAAGAAATTTAAACTATAAGCTAACCTCAATAAAATTCAAAATGAAATCAAGTTTTTATTCCACAAAGCAATAAAAAAATTTTACTACAACTGTTTAATATCAAAAATTAAATAGTTTGCTTTGTCAATTAAATCATTCTTTTACACTAATTTTCAACATCCTAAATGTCGACTTTACAGGTTAAAGGCTTAATACTTATTCCATGTAAATTTTTAAGCAAACTAGATTATTTAATTTTTTTACTTCTTATTTATTTTTGCCTAATTATGGGTCAACTAAGAATAAACTTGCGTTGCGGAATATAAACCCTTTGGGATTTTTTCGTCCAACAAACACTGCAAATCCGCAAAAGGTATTTCGCGTCAGTACTGCACTGAGTCAAACTCCGCGTCAGGGTCCCGCTGGCACCCCCCGCTCAACACTGAGCAGCGGCGACACGGAATACCTTCTGCGGATATTCAGCGGATTAAATCCCAAAGGGTTAAACTCCGGATGCGCTTTCATATGCTTAATTTAAAAAAATACATCAAAGTGTAATGTTTTCCCAAACATATATATTTCAGAATCCAACAATTCAGTCTACTGTCAATTTTTATCCAGTTACTGGAAGAATTCAAACGAATGATTATCTATTTTTGACGATATCATGCGCGGCAAATTTTACCAACTTCCCCTTCGACTATATAATTTGCATGCTAAATCTGGAAACTGCATTAACGGATTCATACTTGAAGGCTTGTTTGCTTATAAATAAATTTTTAAAAAGTTGTTTTTAAAATGCGGTTTGAATAAAAGGCGATAAGTTACAGCGAAACAATATTAAGAATAAAAAGGAAAGTAGGCTTCCTTTTTGCGAGTTTTTATCAATTAAAAAAATTCTCCATATTTATTACAATACGTAAAGCGCGATTGTTTTATTATAAAATCACGCGATTGTTTTATTATAATTAAACATTTAAAACAAAAAATACAGGAAAATTATGCAACTACATACATTTACCCAGACACATTTAATCCCGAGACATGCTTCGTCCAAACTGTAAAAAGAACAAAACCGAAATTATTGGATTTCGGGTGATAATGCGACCGTTTTTCTAATTTTAAAAACTTTTAGACTTTTTTCCCGTGGAAAAACCAAAAATGCAAGAAAATCTTCAAACAAATTAGTTGATTTTTGAAAGCTCTTTAAATCATCTTTTTTTAGTTTTGTCCTTTGGACTCATTAAACGAAAATAGGAAACGATTTAAGTGCATTTACCTTATGGACCGAAAGCATTTCGTAGCGTTTAATCTTTAATCGTGATTTAAATTATATTTTTGCAGTTAAAATTTAAGAATTTTAAAACACAAAATTTTAACGTTTCATCCATCAGTTCCTCACTTCCGCTTTCGAATTCCCCATTTTTTAATTCACAGTTCCAGGTTCTAAAAGTTTTCTACATCTGCAAACTATAAAACAATAGTGTTTCAATTACTTATAAGCTTTTGCTTTCGCAGCTCGTTTCCGGCTATGAAAACGGACAACTGCTAAAAATGGGAGATTGGAAAGCGGAAGTGAGGAACTGATGGATGAAACGTTAAAATTTTGTGTTTTAAAATTCTTAAATTTTAACTGCAAAAATATAATTTAAATCACGATTAAAGATTAAACGCTACGAAATGCTTTCGGTCCATAAGGTAAATGCACTTAAATCGTTTCCTATTTTCGTTTAATGAGTCCAAAGGACAAAACTAAAAAAAGATGATTTAAAGAGCTTTCAAAAATCAACTAATTTGTTTGAAGATTTTCTTGCATTTTTGGTTTTTGCAAAAAAGTTTAAAAGTTTTGATTCGAAAAACGGTCGCACTCACCCGAAATCCAATAATTTCGGTTTTGTTCTTTTTACAGTTTGGACGAAGCATGTTCTGGGATTAAATGTGTCTGGGTAAATGTATGTAGTTGCATAATTTTCCTGTATTTTATTTTTAATGTTTAATTATAATAAAACAATCGCGTGATTTTATAATAAAACAATCGCGCTTTACGTATTGTAATAAATATGAGAGAATTTTTTTAATTGATAAAAACTCGCAAAAAGGAAGCCTACTTTCCTTTTTATTCTAATATTGTTTCGCTGTAACTTATCGCCTTTTATTCAAACCGCATTTTAAAAACAACTTTTAAAAATTTATTTATAAGCAAACAAGCCTTCAAGTATGAATCCGTTAATGCAGTTTCCAGATTTAGCATGCAAATTATATAGTCAAAGGGGAAGTTGGTAAAATTTGCCGCGCATGACATCGTCAAAAATAGAGCAATACG
>JASAMX010024037.1:5000-28111 GCA_030248175.1 Microlaimidae sp. YZB2_3 | reverse complement strand
CATTTTTAGTTTCCGTAACAAATCTTTTTTGATTTTCCATGAAGAATTAAACAACTAATAAAATGTAAAAAAAAGGTTCGTAAGTCAGAATAACTTACAAAATTTAAAAAAAATTGTGTGACTGTGACTTGTTTTAAGATACATTTATGATTGTTTAAAAATAGTAAGGACATTTTTTTAGACGTTTTTTTGTTTCGGCAAATCTTTTTGAACGCATTTCTTACTAGGACTCAAATGTGTCAGGACTCAAATGAGGCAGCACCGGTTGCTGAGTGGCACTCTGAATGCATTTTTTTAGGACTGAAACGTGGCAAGACTCAGATGTGGCAGGACTAAAATGTAGCATTTGAGATTTTTTGCCAGGACTCAAATGTGGCAGGACTCAAATGTGGCGGCCCTTTTACAAAAGAATTAAATTAGGGCTTACTCTAATAGCAGTCATTGCACGCCCTAAGTAAGATTACTCTTTTCGAAACAAGGCCCTAATTAAAACATTCAAATATCAAAGCTAGGATATTTTGATAAGTAAAAATATTCTTATTGCATTATATGTTCCGATTAGTAGATAAACCACGTATTTTTTATATTCATGTTATAAATTTTAGTTAACACTAGGTGCATTTTAAGTAATCTGTATTTCAAGTTGTACGGAGGCTTAAATTTTTACAATTCAGCCTGTGAGAATTTTTGATTTGGTCTGTAATTGTTTAAACTTGGCCTTACACCAGCATTATACATTTTTATATAATTTTCTATCCTAAAAAAAATTGCCATCATTTTTAAAATTGTTAAAAATCCTGGCCTGCTCTTAAAAATCTAACAGGTTGTCTGATGGTAATTCGTGATACAATATATACGTCAAATTTATGTACTCTATAAATGGACAGCCTTTTTTATTTTTTGTAATTATGATTATTTATTTGTAACTGCTGAAATGCTTTTACCTTTTTCTTTTTAAAAGTTTTCAGTTATTTATGATAGTTATAATTAGGAGCTCTCAAAAAATCTAATCCTCTAGTATGCCAGATGAAGGTTTAAATATTGCCTTTACAACTCCCATGCTGTCCTCGGATATTTGTTTTCTCTATATTTGCGCTTGCATTTTGAAACCCTTATTTTTTAAACAAAAAAATATTACCAGTGTAAGCTTCAGGAATGGCATTTTATCTTCCTACTTGAAAATTCACTATAAGATGGGAAATTTTTGGTACTTATAGATTTCGATTGATTTTTTTGCATTTTTATGGTTTGTGTATTTCAATACCTGCAGTTGTTGAATAAACATATTGTATTATATTGTTTTAAATTTTTTTCGCTACTGCATTATGAAAATATTTATATAGTTAATTCAATCCAGTCAATGAATTCAATCAAGTCAATACAGTCAATTTTTCTGGTAACAAAAAATTGATAAATCTATTCTTTGTTTTTTAACGATACTGGGAAATTTTGACAAAAAAATTTTATTTGAGCTCTTATAACTTTTGAACACGCTGCGAACAATATGCAAATATATCAAGTTAAGGTCCTTTACCTCCTGAAAAAAATTTCTTCCAAAAATTTTGGGAGGTAAGCCCCAAAACCCCCAAAATTCAGGGGCAATTTTTTTCAGCCAAATTTTTAACTTTTTACCATATAAATCCTTACGTCTGAAAATTTTTGCGCATATTGCCTTTATTTTCCTGAGCTCAAAAATATATAAGTTGTTAGGGGTAACCTACCTGGGTTCGGTACCCCAAGGGGTTAAAGAGGGTTAATTTTATGATTTTTGCCAAAATTCTTTTTATGGGGGCAGCAAGTGCACTTTGTGGCAAAATGCTCAAAAAATGTTTAAGCCACAGGTTTGAAACTCAGGCGGATTTATGCGGAATTTTATGCTCTAACTTTTGGTGACAGTCACAAAACTTTTTTATGCCCTAAGGCACTGCAAAGGGTGACTCCTAAAAATATCAACTTTTGACACAGTACAGTCCCTCTATATGGGCGAGTAATATATCATTTTAAAGTTCTCGGCGTGCTAATTTTAAAAATATAAAAATATGCTTTAAATTGTCGGGTAACCAAAATACAGACCCCTTTGTACCTCCAAAATTAGTCGGGGTGATTTTTTTGTTTGTATTATTTATAACCCGTGTTTATATTTATTAATTGCTAAAGTATTAATTTTAGTTGAAGTTTGAACTTCAGTTTTGAACACTTGGACTACAAGTCGCATATCATTATAAATATTAATTTTTGGCCCATAAAAGTGGGGTGCTGTAAAAAGTTAAGAATCTGTGCTATACAGTGGTTATAAAAACATCACCGAAAAGTTTGTCCAGTTGGCAATAGATGTCCATGGATTCTACCTCTGAAAACCTCAATAAGGCCTTTTAAAAAAAATTGATTCGTTATTTTTGGGCGAAATTTTATAATAAATTAGGGTAATGTAGGGGGCAACTTTCAGAGGTGGTTTTTGTTCAAAATGATCTCAAGATTTTTTTTAAATTGCAAAAAAGTCTTTTTTTACAAAAATATATAGTAAAAAAATCCTGAAGTTCTTTTTCAATCGTTTATAATTAAAAAAATAGTAAAAGCCTATATCAAACTATTTCCAAACTTTCGTTTAAAAATAACGAATCAATTTTTTTTTAATTTTTGTTTAATTTTTTTTTAATTGACGCCGAGAAACTACATTTTGAACCATTCCTTTAAAAGGTGCTTTTAATTGAAAATCCCTGCGGGCCCAGTAGCCGAGTGGTTAGTACGTCGCGCTCTGATCCTTCAGATCCCTGGGTTCGAGTAGTTGCTCGACCATATTTTTAATGCCAAAAAAAAATTTTTTTTATTTTTTAGCTTTTTAATTTAAAAAAATGTTTTATTATTTAAGATACGCTAAATAGAAAATAAAAAAATAGAATATTTTTGGTAATAAACTTTATTAATGTTTTGTATTTTTGACATGTATTTTATTGATGTTATTTGATGATTGTGGACGATAATGTTTTTTTACAGAAAAATGAATGTCAAAAATTGAGTCAGCAGGTCAAATTACGTATAGTAAGATGTAATTCAAAAAGATCTGTCGTCAAAAAAAAACTGTGAAGTTCTACCTTAATTAATTTTTAATGGTTACCCGGTTTCCGGTTACATACCCTCAAATACCCCCACATAAGAAAAATTGTAGTTTTGTCACTTATTTATTTTAAGTGTCGTGTTTATACTCATATGAAAGCTCTCGACACACTGAATTCAAAAACATGTTTTTTTCAGTGGTTACTCAATTTTTGCACCCATCAATGTACCCCCTAAAATTTTTTAGAGGTGATTGTATTATAATACCCTCATGTTTGTAATCATATGAAAGCTCTCGACACGCTGATGTCAAAAATATTATTTTTAACTCAATTCAACCAATGATTATCATTTTTACCACCCATAATACACCCCCAAGAATTTTTAGATATTCAGTTTTATATATTTATTGTAATATCGTCATGTTTATACTCATATTAAAAGTTTTTAATTTTGGAAATCGAGAGTTTGAAAATAAAGTTATCACATAAGCGCTATAAATATTAAAAATTTGTCCAAAATTTTTGCTGCCTTTTTTCTTAAAAATTCGTTGTAATTTTAAACTAGCAAAAAAAAGTTTTTGTATTAACACAAAAATATATAACATAAAAATAAAGGAAAAAAAATATTTAACTTTTTATATTTCTCACACACATTTACTGCCAAATTTTTTGAGAAAAGTCGCACTTTCAAATTCGTGTGTGACTTTTCTCGCAAAAATCCGCCATTTTCTGCTAGTTTTCCCGCGCTGCGATTTTTAACACAGTGTTAGTTTTTTCGCAGTGGGGACTGCGACCTTATTTGTACTCTATGCTGTTTTATTCAAACTGCGATTATTTTCGCACTGCGAGTCTATCTGCGCAACAAAAAAATACAGACGCTGGTAGTCATTTTCAATGGAGTAAAACACTATGGAACACTAATTTTGGAAATCGAGAGTTTGAAAATAAAATTATCACATAAGCGCTATAAATATTAAAAATTTGTCCAAAATTTTTGCTGCCTTTTTTCTTAAAAATTCGTTGTAATTTTAAACTAACAAAAAAAAGTTTTTGTATTAACACAAAAATATATAACATAAAAATAAAGGAAAAAAATATTTAACTTTTTATATTTCTCACACACATTTACTGCCAAATTTTTCGAGAAAAGTCGCACTTTCAAATTCGTGTGTGACTTTTCTCGCAAAAATCCGCCATTTTCTGCTAGTTTTCCTGCGCTGCGATTTTTAACACAGTGTTAGTTTTTTCGCAGTGGGGACTGCGACCGTATTTGTACTCTATGCTGTTTTATTCAAACTGCAATTATTTTCGCACTGCGAGTCTATCTGCGCAACAAAAAAATACAGACGCTGGTAGTGATTTTCAATGGAGTAAAACACTATGAAGTTGTTTTATTTAATTTTAAAATGTTGGAAAATTAGTTTATTTCATTAAAACTAAAAAGTTTTAACATCGTAAAGCAAAAAAAAATTGTCTTTTACTCATTTAAACACAAAATTTTTGCTCCGCTTTGTTTTTATTTTTTGTTTTTGTTGTGCAGGTAGACTCGCAGTGCAAAAATAATCGCAGTGCAAATAAAGCAGAATAGAGTACAAATAAAGTCGCAGTCCCCACTGCGAAAACATTACACTGTGTTAAAAATCGCAGCGCGGGAAAACTAGCAGAAAATGGTGGATTTTTGCGAGAAAAGTCGCACACTAATTCCAAAGTGCGACTTTTCTCTCAAAATTTTGGTCAAAAACTTAGCGTACAGTCGGACATTCTTTTGCGTTATATATTCTTGATAATACTAAAGAGTGTTTATTATTTAATTTTTACAAAAATAAATGAAGTCATTTTAAGTGGAGTAATTTCAAAGTAACAGTTTACAAAGTGTTCTACCACGTTTGAGTCCTGGCAAAAAATCTTAAATGCCACATTTGACTTCTGCCATATTTGAGTCCTGCTACATTTGAATCCTGTCACATTTGAGTCTTGCCACATTTGAGTCCTGTCACGTTTGAGTCCTGCTACATTTGAGTCCTGTGACATTTAAGTCCTGCCACATTTGAGTCCTGAAAAATGCGTTCAGAATGCCATTCACATTCAGCAAACAATTTTTCCTGATTTGAGTCCTGTTACATTTGAGTTCTGCCACAATTGAGTCCTGTCACATTTGAGTCCTGCTACATTTGAGTCCTGCTACATTTGAGTCCTGTCACATTTGAGTCCTTCTACATTTGAGTCCCAAAAATGCGTTCAGAATGCCATTTGCATTCAGTGAACGATTCTGTCTCATTTGAGCCCTGCCACATTTGAGTTCTGTCACATTTGAGTCATGCTACATTTGAGTCCTGTCAAATCTTAGTCCTGCTACATTTGAGTCCTGTCACATTTGAGTCCTGCGACATTTGAGTCCTGTCACCTTTGAGTACAGCTACATTTGAGTCCTGTCACATTTGAGGCCTGCCACATTTGAGTCCTGATAAATGCGTTCAGAATGCTATTTGTATTCATTGAACGATTCTGTCCCATTTGAGTCCTGCCACATTTGAGTCCTGTCACATTTGAGTACTGCTACATTTGAGTCCTATTACATTTAAGTCCTGCCAAATTTGAGTCCTGAAAATTGCGTTCAGAATGGCATTTGCATCCAGCGAACGATTCTTCTACATTTGAGTCCTGTAACATTTGAGTACTGTCACGTTTGAATCCTGCCACATTTGAGTCCTGAAAAATGCGTTCCAATTGACATTTACATTCAGAGAACAATTCTGCTACATTTGAATACTGTCACATTTGAGTCCTGCTACATTTGAGTCCTGTCACATTTGAGTCCTGCCACATTTGAGTCCCGATAAATGCGTTCAGAATGCTATTGGTATTCATTGAACGATTCTGTCTCATTTGAGTCCTGCCACATTTGAGTCCTGTCACATTTGAGTCCTGCTACATTTGAGTCCTGTCATATCTGAGTTCTGCTACATTTGTGTCCTGTCACATTTGAGACCTGCCACATTTGAGTCCTGTCACATTTGAGTACTGCTACATTTGAGTCCTATCAAATTTGAGTCATGCCACATTTGAGTTCTGAAAAATGCGTTCAGAATGTCATTTGCATCCAGCGAACAATTCTGCTACATTTGAGTCCTGTCACATTTGAGTACTGTCACGTTTGAATCCTGCCACATTTGAGTCCTGCCAGATTTGAGTCCTGTCCCATTTGAGTCCTGCTACATTTGAGTCCTGTCAAATCTGAGTCCTGCTACATTTGAGTCCTGTCACATTTGAGTCCTGCCACATTTGAGTCCTGTCACATTTGAGTCCTGCTACATTTGAGTCCTGTCTCATTTGAGTCCTGCCAGATTTAAGTCCTGTCCCATTTGAGTCCTGCTACATTTGAGTTCTGTCAAATCTGAGTCCTGCTACATTTGAGTCTTGTCACATTTGAGGCCTGCCACATTTGAGTCCGGTCACATTTAAATCCTGGCATATTTGAGTCCCAAAATATGCGTTCAGAATGCCATTCACATTCAGCGAACGATTCTGTCTCATTTGAAACCTGCCACATTTGAGTCCTGTCACATTTGAGTCCTGCTACATTTGAGTCCTGTCACATTTGAGTCCTGCCACATTTGAGTCCTGTCATATTTGAGTACTGCTACATTTGAGTCCTGTCACATTTGAGTCCTGTCACATTTGAGTTGTGCCACATTTGAGTCCTGAAAAATGCGTTCCAAATGCCATTTGCATTCAGCAAACGATTCTAAAACAAAGCTAAAACAATAATAAAAATTATATAAGAATTTGAGTCTGACATATTTAAATTCTACTGTGGATATATACTGTCAATTTCAGTTCTATCACATTTGTGTCCTGTAAAGCATTATAATATTTGTAAATGCTAAAAAATTACAAAATTTAAAAAAATTTAAAAAAAATTATTTAAAAATTAATTGCTGTTTGTTTAACCTATATATAAATTTATATTGATTATTTTTAATCCTGCTTATTTTTAACCGAAACTCATTCTTGTTTTCTGCATTATTTTTATAATTGTTCTGAATGAAATACTAAAAAAATAATCATGGGTGGCGCGGGAGCGCCACGGGGCGATTTAGCCCTGTGGCGCCGCGCCAACCATTATTAGAGAACGTGGGTAAATTTTGAAATTCAGAACCTTCTTCTTCTTCTTCTTCTTCTTCTTCTTATTATTATTATTATTATTATTATTATTATTATTATTATTATTATTATTATTATTATTATTCCAACGCTCCATCCTTAAAAACGATATTCCTCATTCGTTATTGGTTGATCAAAAATAACCATGGGCTCATAAGAAAGAAGATAGAATTACGCAACTTAACTTTCTTAGGAAGCACTTTTTTGATTTAGATCCTTGTTATCGATTTATTGATCAAAATAAAAAATTTGAAAAATAGACAAATAAAAACTCCCAACCGCACAATAACAGCCTTTTGGCAACAATAAGGATTGTACAGAGCAGACAACCAACATCCCCTCATAAAAACCGCACAAAAAAAGCAGACGGGTTTTAATTGGTGGCAGAAATGGAACCAAATCCCAGCGCCATCTGCTTCAACCGCGCGGAAATCGGCGAAAACAACAAAGTACTTTTTTTAATTCTTGCATTACTAATGACAAAATTAATTCAAAGTTTTATTTATTAAAAAATAATAATAAGCGTCGGTGGCGCGGGAGCGCCACGCGCCGGTAGGTAATCATCGGTGGTGCGGGGGTGCCACACTGCAATTTAACCCACCGCACCGCACCAACTATACTTAGAGAACGTGAGTAAATTTTGTAATTCATTTCATCATCTTCTTATTATTATTATTTTTACTGTAGAATTATAATTGCAATCATTGGCGCACGGCATCGCGCCAACTATATTTAGAGAACGTAGGTAAACTTTGTCTGGAGCGCCACTGCACCGCACTAACTATAATTAAACAACGTGGGTAAATTTTGTAATTTAAATTCATCATCTTCTTCTTATTATTTTTTATTTAAAAAAGTATATCTCGGCAACGGAATGATTATAAACATATGTCATTGCGCAGCTAAAACTATAGTTTATTAAGCTATTTTTTTAATTTAATTCAAAAAAAGTGGTAGACTAGCCTTGAAAAATGCTCTAAGAATAGAGCAGGAAAAAGGGGCGATTTTTCCCCGGGCGTATGTTTAGACAGAAAAGATGTGGACTAGTCTGAGATGGACATTATGTGGACTATAGAAAATTTGCATTTGGTTTGGGCAGCTGCTCACTAAATAAAAATTTCTACCATACGATAATGATTTGTTTATACATTGATCTAATCACACAGCACTGTTGCATTTTTTTTAGTTTGATGAAATGTCAATTGAAAAAATTATACTCACAGCAATCTTTGACAAGCGCGAAATCGCCACTTTTTCAAATTTATAGCTGTTTCTTACACATACAAATATAACCTTCAAATTGAAAAAGTGGCGATTTCGCGCTTGTCAAAGATTGCTGTGAGTATAATTTTTTCAATTGACATTTCATCAAACTAAAAAAAATGCAACAGTGCTGTGTGATTAGATCAATGTATAAACAAATCATTATCGTATGGTAGAAATTTTTATTTAGTGAGCAGCTGCCCAAACCAAATGCAAATTTTCTATAGTCCACATAATGTCCATCTCAGACTAGTCCACATCTTTTCTGTCTAAACATACGCCCGGGGAAAAATCGCCCCTTTTTCCTGCTCTATTCTTAGAGCATTTTTCAAGGCTAGTTATTATATGGCTTTTTTGGGGAACGGGGGGGTTTATTGGATATTTGTTTACGGATTTTATGCAAAAACCTTGATTTTTTAAATGGCGTTTCCATAAAGCCTTTAGGTTTTAATCGAAATGCCATATCAAGTAGCGTCAAATCAAAAAAAGAAATTTTTTTCTAAGCACCTTAAAAACTTTTTTTTAAATAACTTAATAAATTGTTTCAAACGACCTTGAATTTTTGATAATACTTTAAAACTGTAAGATTTATTTAATTTCGATACATAATTTGGCAATTTTTGATTATGAAGAACCGTCATATCTTAATTATTAAAAATGTTAATTTTAATTAAATTGCAATAAAACTTTCACAACAAGAAGTACCATGGCCATTTTTAGTTTCCGTAACAAATCTTTTTTGATTTTCCATGAAGAATTAAACAACTAATAAAATGTAAAAAAAGGTTCGTAAGTCAGAATAACTTACAAAATTTAAAAAAAATTGTGTGACTGTGACTTGTTTTAAGATACATTTATGATTGTTTAAAACTAGTAATGACATTTTTTAGACGTTTTTTGCTTTGGCAAATCTTTTTGAACGCATTTCTTACTAGGACTCAAATGTGTCAGGACTCAAATGAGGCAGCACCGGTTGCTGAATGACACTCTGGATGCATTTTTTTAGAACTAAAACGTGGCAAGACTCAGATGTGGCAGGACTAAAATGTAGCATTTGAGATTTTTCGCCAGGACTCAAATGTGGCAGCCCTTTTACAAAGGAATTAAATTAGGGCTTACTCTAATAACAGTCATTGCACACCCTAAGTAAGATTACTCTTTTAAAAACAAGGCCCTAATTAAAACATTCAAATATCAAAGCTAGGATATTTTGATAAGTAAAAATATTCTATGTAGTTATAGCAAAAATATATAATATACCGAAAAATGTGCAACTCCTATATAAAAAAAGTACAGAAAAGGTGGCCTTTATAATGAGCCTCTCCATTTAAATGAGCGAGTTAAAATGGAGAGGAAGCTATTATAATAGCCATTTATTGACTTAATTTCACTTCATATACACTCACAAGTCCATATAAAGAAATTTTTTGTTGAAGTTATATAGCCACATGTTGTTCCATTTTTTTTGATAGTAAACTTTCTAGACGGAACATAAAAAGCAGGCACTTATTTATATACTATGCTCTGTCTTTTTATATCCACATCAGCAAGTTATTAAAGATCCCACGACGAAGTAATCACCAGAACTGTCACATAAGTTTTATAAGGCGACTATGAAACGCGCTATAACAGCTTATATGAGCAGCCTGTGATTTTAAGCTGAATAAGTTGAAGCTAAAAGCTGAAGCTAAAAATAAAATAATATTAACTTATACATAACCACTATCTCAAACAGTACAAACAAATGTGAACTCATTGCTTGCCAGTGATTTCAAAACAACACTTAAGCAAACAAAAAAGTCCACACTGATGCACATTGGAATCCACTGAAAGTCAAGGATGCATTACGGATTAAAATGAATCAACGTGAAGCTCCTTGTCCCCAGCAGGTTCCAGTTGGCGTTTCGTGCATTAGTCTTAAACGCCCTTGGTGTTGCACTCGTCAGTAAGACCACCAAGCCTAACAACACAATTATATATATACATAACCAATAAGCAAATTTACAAACAACATGCAAAACATTAAAAACAATAAAAAACATTAACATTTAATATTAAAACAGAGGAAACTAAAATAAATTGTTGTGATTTTCTGCAACCTTATATAGTAACTTTGACAGGCAATAAAGAGCATTTATGACCCCATAATCCATTGTAATTACCAGACACACATGCAATTATACCACTGAGTGTAGAATTGTTTTACCAAACACACCTGCATTTATAGCACTGAGTGTAGAATTGTTTGGAAACTTATGGATTATATTATATTACAAGCAAAATTTAACAATTTTGGAGTTTTTTTAATTATTAAGATGATTAAGTTGGGTTTATTTAAAAAAATATTTTAAGTAAATTACTATTTTTGTTTTATTTTTTGATTTGTTAATGCTTTTTTAATTTTTTAATTTTTAAAATGTTAAATTACTATTTTAAATATATTTAAGGTTATGTTTTGCTAAAAAATTATGCTTTTGACAAAAAAGTACTATAATTAAAAGATAAGACATAATAATGATAGACCTAAACACTAAACATGCTGGATTACTATTTGGAGTTTATGTTTTGTTTAAAAAATTTTTTATAAATAGTTTTGATTAAAAATGTAAAATAAGAAGCCATATAATTAAACACTAAACATCCTGGATTGCTCCAGGTGTAGCATTAAGCCACCATAATAAGGCATCCCAGAAAACTCCGGGGCAGCTTAAATAGCTACGGTTATTAAATTTAAATTTTAAAACCAAAAATTTTTTACACAAAAAATTTACTAAACACTAAACATCCTGGATTTTTCCAGGTGTAGCATTAAGCCACCATAATAAGGCATCCTGGAAAACTCCAGGGGCAGCTTAATTAGCTACGGTTATTAAAATAAACTTTAAAGCCAAAAAATTGTTTAAAAACAGAATTTTACTAAACACTAAACATCCTGGATTGCTCCAGGTGTAGCATTAAGCCACCTTAATAAGGCATCCTGGAAAACTCCAGGGGCAGCTTAAACAGCTACGGTTATTAAAGTAAAATTTTAAAACCAAAATATTTTTTTAAAAAACTTTACTAAACACTAAACATCCTGGATTGCTCCAGGTGTAGCATTAATAAGGCGTCCTGGAAAACTCCAGGGACAGCTTAATTGCTACGGTTTAATAAAAATTGAACATCCTGGATTACTCCAGGTGCAGCATAACACTGCAAAAAACAGTTAATGGTGACATAAACATAGCGAAACTGTTAAAATACTATTGAGTAATTTTGTACAAACTGTAACTAGAATAAATTATTTGAAATAAATTTATTAATATATTTTTTGTTTGTAAGTGAAAATTTATAAACCAAAGATTTATTTTTGTTAACAAATTTTTTAAACAAACTAATTAAATGTTTTTTTGGAAAGTTTTTTAGCTGAAATATTTTATAAATCTCAATAACTCTTTTTGTAAAACCTTCAATTTCACTACTAATTCTTGCAATACGTATTAACTGAGAATAAAATGTATTGAATCCAACTGATTCTGATGTGTTACTTTCATAATTTACAAACCGAACTACATCGAAACTAAAATCATCTGTTTTGTTATAGATTTCTGTTTTCAATTGTCTTTGATGTACTTTTATTTGAATATCCAAATAAGCACATTTTTTACGACACGTGGTAGTTTCATTTAGCGGTAGTTGTATAGGATATATTTTTTTGCAGATATCCATGAAAGTTGAATTATTAAAAGCGCACAAATCATCAATATACCGGAAAACATACTTTAAATTTTTTGCAATGTTAAAATTTTCTCGATTAATCATAAATTTGTATTCCAGCATTGATAATGTCAAATCAGCTATCAGTGGACTGCAATTAGTTCCCATTGGAATACCACTTTTTTGTTTAAAGATGCATCCTGCAAATTTTACATATGCATTATCAATAACAAAATCAATCAGTTCTTTTATTTCCATTTTATTATAGTTTACTGCATTTTCTTCCGGCTCTTTGGTAAACCAACAAGTATATGTGTTTCGTTTCACAGCAATAAATGATTTTCCTGCATTTTGAAATAGTAAATCAATTAAGTTGTAGATGTTTTCTTTGATAATATTATGGGGAAGACTAGTATACAAAGTACTAAAGTCAGCTGTAATTAATACATCAACATTTCTAATGGCTTGTATAGCATCTATAATTTTCAAGCTACCATCCACAGACCAATACACATTGATACCTGTTCTTGTATTAATAGTTGCACAATATTTTTGAAAATGGTTTCTGAACTGTTTTAAAATTGCTCCAACCATAAGACTGCAAACTTTTGTACTACATACTCGTGATCCAGCAACAAATCTATATTTATATGGATTTTTATGTAGTTTGGCAGTAGCAAAAATAATTGGTAGTTTTTTGTGATTGTTTTCTAGTTCCAGACTAAACTTTTTAGTTTTATGATCATGACAGCTGACAATATTCTCTTCATTTTGATTTCCATAATATTGATACACATCATTTCCTTTTATCATAAGATGATTTGACTTATCTAACCACAGACCCATTTCATCACATAATACTTGAAAGTAGTATTTTCTACAAACAATTATAAAATTATTGGTTGCTTTATCTGCAACAGTAATAATATACTTTTTTTGAAGCTCATTAATTTTTCTATAATCAAATTTTTCTTCTTTATGTTCATTTATTTGTTTTCTTTTCCAATATTCAATTCTTTTGTTTAATATTGTGTGAAACTTATTTTGAAAATTAACCATTTCAAAATTTGAATTACTATATTTTCTTTTAACAATATGCAGAAAGTTTTCGCAGACTTGCATACCTGCTGTTTCCACTAAATTCCAATCAATTGTTTTACAGTCTCTGTGATTGGCTCCTTTTTTAAGAATATTTCGAATAGTTAAATCATTTATAACATTTAAATTTCCTGTAATTATGTGTTTAGCTGGAGTATAGCAATATGGTGAACTAATACATTGACAACTTGATTGTAAAATTTGTTGTAACTTCAGTTTTGACAAATGTTTCAGCTCTTTGGAGTAAGTAGCGTATTTAAGGAAATTTTTTGGTTCATGTTTATAAGTTACAATTATTTGTCCTAATTTACCGATATCCTGACTTATAGTCTTCATTAATGTTTTATCTTTAAAAAGCGTGTGAATTTTAACCATATCCATTCCTTTATTGACAAAGTTTGCTGTGATAAATAGCTTTTTTCTTTCTTGAGTTGGCATTATTTTCCTTGTTAGCCTTGAAGCTATAACTGCCTTAATAGAGAGTCTAATGTTTTCGGGAACATCCAATGATTTTGTAGTACGGTTTAGTTTATCTAGATATTTTAATTTAAGTCCCATTACATGGATGTACACATCACGAGGCGTAATTTCTGGATTGTTAATTATTCTAATCACTTCTTCCAGAGTGTTATTTCCATTATTATTTTTTTTCCTTCGACTATTTTCTCAATTTCTAGGTCTTCCAGGCAATGGAATAAGATAAGGTTTGTTGGTTGTTGTTGGGGCCGGGTGCGTTTCCTGTTTTTTATTTCCCCTTTTCCCCTCTCCTCCTGCTGTCCATTCGGGGGGGGTGTGTTGTGGGAAGGAACCCAAAAAGCTTCCCTTTTTCTTGTTTTTTTTTGTTTTTTTTCCTTTTTTGTGATTTTTTTTTATTTTTTAATTGATAAAAGTAATTTTTAAAATGTAAGGGGCTGTTTCGTATGTATCTACCAAATAAATATTACTATAAAAAGAGGTAGGAGCATGATGAGAGGAGGCCGTCATATTATAGGTGTTGTATTGTTTTTTTTTCTTTTTTGAGGTGTCTTGCGTATTGTTGTGATCCCCCCCTATTCCCCCCAGGTTCCCGCCCCCTTCTCTGGTTTAATTCCAATTTTTTTCATTTAGGTCATTGTTATCGATTTATGTATCAAAATAAAAAAATTAAAAAATAGCCAAATAAAAACTCCCAACCGCACAATAACAGCCTTTTGGCAACAATAAGGATTGTACAGAGCAGACAACCAACATCCCTTCATAGAAACCACACAAAAAAGCAGACCGGTTTTAATTGGTGGCAGAAACAGAACCAGTTCCCAGCATTTATTAAAAAATAATAATAAGCGTCGCACACGCCGGTAATCATCAGTGGTGAGGGGGTGCCACACTGCAATTTAACCCACGGCTCCGCGCCAACTATACTTAGAGAACGTGAGTAAATTTTGTAATTCATGTTCATCATCTTATTATTATTATTACCTTAAAAATTATAATTGCAATCATTGGCGCACGGCATCGCGCAAACTATATTTAGAGAAGGTATGTAAACTTTGTCTGGAGCGCAACTGCACCGCCCTAACTATAATTAAACACCGTGGGTAAATTTTGTAATTTAAATTCATCTTCTTTGTTATTATTCTTTTTTATTTAAAAAAGTATATCTTGGCAACGGAATGATTATAAACATATGCCATTGTGCAGCTAAAACTATATTTTATTAGGCTATTTTTTAATTTAATTCAAAAAAAGTGGTAGACTAGCCTTGAAAAATGCTCTAAGAATAGAGCAGGAAAAAGGAGCGATTTTTCCCCGGGCGTATGTTTAGACAGAAAAGATGTGGACTAGTCTAAGATGGACATTATGTGGACTATAGAAAATTTGCATTTGGTTTTAGCAGCTGCTCACTAAATAAAAATTTCTTTCATATGATAATGATTTGTTTATACATTGATCTAATTAAACAGCACAGTTGCATTTTTTTTAGTTTGATAAAATGTCAATTGAAAAAACTATACTCACAGCAATCTTTGACAAGCGCAAGATCGCCACTTTTTCAATTTGAAGGTTATATTTGTATGTGTAAGAAACAACTATAAATTTGAAAAAGTGGCGATTTCGCGCTTGTAAAAGATTGCTGTGAGTATAATTTTTTCAATTGACATTTTATCAAACTAAAAAAAAATTCAACAGTGCTCTGTGATTAGATCAGTGTATAAACAAATTAGACAGAAATAAGACAGAAAAGATGTGAACTAGGCTGAGATGGACAGACATTATGTGGATTATAGGAAATTTGCATTTGGTTTGGGCAACTGCTCACTAAATAAAAATTTCTACCATATGATAATGATTTGTTTATACATTGATCTAATCACGTAGAACTGTTGCATTTCTTTTAGTTTGATGAAATTTCAATTTAAAAAATCATACTCACAGCAATCTCATCTCATCAGCAATCATCAGCCTGGGTCTGCTGGAATCAGATTTTTCAATGCGGAAACAGTCAATAAAAACGATATTACTGCCATTCTCAGTGCTATTGACTGCTTCCTCCACCAGTTTGTTTGCTTTTTCCATTTCTTCTTGTTTGTTCTTTGATTCTACTAGGCAGGCAACCACTGCATTTATGGAGTGTTCTTGCTGTATTTCCGCTTTTTCATTTGCTCCTCCATCCAGGGTATTAAATTAGATCTTGAATAACTTGGGAACAGATTTTTGCAATAGCTGCTTCATCAATACTGCCCGGGGATTTTATGCCAGCTTTCAGCTTTTCAACACAGCTCAGTAATTCATCACGCTTAGCTTCCAGTTCTGACACTCTGGCTTGTAGTTGGTCATTTTTCGCGTTGACAGAATACTTTTGGGTATGGTGTGTCATTTTAATTTAATTTAATATAAGAGTAAAAAATCTTTACAAATGGGTATATAACCAGATAATAACCATTATTAACCAGCAATAAACTTAAACTAAAACAAAAAACTGCAGACAAGTCTAAAGTTTAAATCCGTGCCTTTAAAAATCTATATTTAAAAAACATCCTTCTAAAACCATAGTCAAAATTTGGTAAAAATCGCGATTTTGTATAGGGGATTTTGAACTCCCCCTTTAATATCCCGAGAACGGCTATCAAACGCCAATTATCACGGTGATACTCAGATGCGGCACCATCAATAACATATGTTTTTGTGCAAAATTTCAGTGAACGTTTTTGTGTAATACTGCACTTTTACCAACATTTAATAATCATACATTTTAATTAAACGGTAAGTTTTCAATGATTGAAAATAAACCATCACTTTTGCCTAAGCTGAAAAAACCAACTTGGCGACCTTAAACAAAACAACAAGTAGCCCGGCGATCTTAATTTACACAACAATCAACCCTTCAGTGATGTTAAATTTAGAAATGAACTATTCAGCCATCATAAGATGGCAATTTAATGTGCTGCAGTGTCCTAGTGCCAATCAAATTAAAAAAATGTATTAAAAATAACTGTGCAAATTTCCACTAATTAAATTTAAAAAAAAATCAATTTAATATTTTTTAAATATATTCCCTTGTTTATGTTTACATAACAACTCTTTTATTACAATCAGTATCATATTTTACTAAAATAAAAATTCATTTATTATATTTTTATTTAATTAGTTAAATGTCCGTACATGGGTTTCCCATAAATACATGAACCACTGTCTAATTGGACTGATACTTTTTTTTATTAGGGTTATTTTACGGTACTCTCACCATAATGTGATGCTTTGCATTTATGTTTTATAAACGTTAAAAACTGCACACAAGTATATATTTTTATTTGAGAACCAAAAAAAGACGTTATTTAAAAGAAAATAGTCTCAAAATTAAATGTGAAAATAGTGAAAAAAAAACTATTTTGTATCGGAGCTTCTTGGACTTTCTCTTTAATATCTGGAAAACGGCTAATGAGCGCCAATCGGCATAGTCATATCAATATCTGCCATAAATAAATATATATATATGAATGCAAGATTTTCCTTATCTTGGTGGAGGTATTATACTGCACTAATACCCCCAATTCTATTCAAATCATCTTGTAATTTAATAAAAACGAAAAATTAATTTAAGAATAATTTAAGTCGATTGTTACTATTTCATCAAAACTAGTATAGACTTTTGCATCATCAGCAAATAGTCTGATTTTAGATTTATAAACACATTCATCATTGATATAATACTAAAAAAATAAAAGGTCCTAAAACTAATCCTTTTGGTACTGAGCTTGTTACTGGGTATGAATTTAAAACGTGATTTATTACTATTTTCATTTCCCTATTAGTTAAAAACGCTTCTAACTATTTTAAAGTTTGCCACAAATTCCATTTTTACTTAATCTATACAAAAAATTTTGATGTGATACTGTATCAAAAGCTTTTGCAAAGTCCAAGTACACAAAATCCACTGATTTATTATCTTTAACAGCTAATGTCCAATCATTGTAAAAATCAAAAAGTTGTGTAACTGTTGAGTTTTTATCTTTAAAACCACACTGAAGGTGAGATAATATATTTACAAAGAAGATAGAGTGCTCAAATTTTATTATTTGCTCTATGATCTTACAGGAAAAACAGGTAAGTGAAATTGGATGATAATTATTTTTTTGGCACTTTGAACATTTTTTGTGAACAGGAGTAGTAGGGGCATCTTTCCAATCATATGGTAGTTCGCTTGTGTCATATGACTTTTGAAAAATTTTTGAAAGGGGCTCAGCCAAAACTTTTGCTAAACGCTTCAAAAATAAGGCTGGTATGCCATCTGAAGAGCGAGATAATTTATTTGGTAATTTTTTTTCAGAAATTTTAAAACATCTTTTACACTAAAGATTATATTTTCAAGAATATGAAGTTTTTTTGGTTTAAATGGAGGAAAATTATCATTATCTCTAGTAAACACAGAACTGAAATATTATCCAAAAATTTTTTGTTTTTTCTAAGTCTTCAGTTACAAAACTACCATTTTAGATTAAATTGGTGGGATAAATTCCTTTGTTTTAAGCTTTTTGTTTATATACTTTAAAAAGTACCCAGTATCATTTGATTTAAGCACTTTTTCTACTAAATGTGCATTAAACTTTTTAACACTTTCAGAATATTCCTTTGAAGTTTTCAAAAGAATATTCTTATTTTGTTTCTTTTTCAGTTCTGTGCTTCCATAAACTCTTCTTTTTATTTAGAAGTTTAACAGTATGTTTTTGATAACGGCATTTTTTTAGTATGTTGCTTATATTTTTTTACTAATGGCACATGTAAAATGATACAATCACTGAATGTTTTTTATAAAGCAATCCCAATATTCTTGGACTGTGTTAAAATATTTAACGTTTAAATCCCAGTCTTGAACAGCAAGAAGCATAGCAATATTTTTGTAATCAGCATTTTTAAAGTCAGGTACCAAAAAGTCAGTTTTAGTGGAGATTTTGTCTTTAAACAAATTCAAATTAATTTTGCAACTAATTACATCATGTTCTGAGTTACCAAAATTGGACACAAGTTGGACTTCATTAAAAATTTCTGGATCATTGGTTAAGACCAAATTCAAAAAATTTTTACCTTGAGATGACTCAAGAACAAGTTGTGATAGACCTAATTCTGAAAAATTTGTGTCATATTTGGTCTCATTTTGCAAATTGCTCAGTATGGTTTCACTATCCCAACGGATTTCTGGTAAATTTAGATCGCCTATTAGGATTGATGTATGTGTATGAATAATATTTATAAAAGTCTAGTAACAGTAGTTTTTAAATAACATTTATCAAAGTCTAGTAACAGTAAATCCTCTTCACTTTTAATATTTGGGGTCTGTAAACATTAATTAGACGGATTTTATTACTTGAAATAGTAAGATCTGTTGCCATTACCTCCAAATTATGATATTACTCATGAATCTGCACATTATTGTATTTAATCTATTTTTTAATTAAAATAAACACCACCCCTCTACCTTGAACCCTATTCTTCCTATAGCTAACAATACGGTAGACCTAGAAGTAAAAGAAACCGAAATAGCCAGGTTACAACAGGAAAGATCGAATTTGGTCAAAGACGCCCGCGCGGCCAAGGACTACCAAGATGAAATTGACTGTCTTCAATACAAGGTGATTTGAATATTTTTTTTTATTTTAGAAAATAGTAACTTTTCCTAAAGATTAAAATATTTACTAAAATAATGATAAGTTTTGTGTCTATGTTAAAATCAGCAATTTGTAATCATTTTATAATTAACTAACAATTATCGATATATTGAAATGGTAAGCTGCCATATTTTTGGTCTCCAAAAACGTAAAAAAAATGTTTTTTTAATTTTCAATGTTCTAAAAATTTTAAAGATTCACTCAATGTTTTTTTTTGTATTTTAATCTTCTTGCTAATAGAAATTAAATTTTATAATTTTTTAGCACCAAAAACATGAAAAAAGATGATTATTTTTTAGGTTGCTAAACTTGAAAGACTGGAATCTGAAAACAGTAAGCTGCGGGAAAAACTGTCAGAATTTGAATTTTATCGATCCAGAATTAAAGTAAAATCGGTCTTTTTTCGCAATATTTTTTTTACAAATATTCAGAAGAAACCATACAAATTAATACATTGTGAAAGAAACTGTTCACTTGAAAAATTTTCTTCTTTAAAAATATTTAAAAAAAGGTAAAAATTTCCAAGAAAAACATAAATATAAAAAAAATTTCACGTGAATACAATTGTAATGCCCGGGGTTCCTATTTTAAATAAATTTTATAAAATATTTATTTCTTATTTTAATTTAAAACTTTTCTTTTAACTAAAGGTCAAAATCGCTTATCTTTCAAGTTCCTTTCAGTCTGCTAAACTTTTCGCCTGTAGTCAAAACAACCACGCATCCCGCGGGTATATAAACCCGCGGGTTTTCAAGTAAATTATTATTGCTTTGAGATCGGAATAAATTGCGTCAAAAGTGCTGCTCTAAAATCTAAGTTATTTCTAACCAAAAGCTGCTCGCGTTTTCTCAAAGCTCCGCATCTTTTCTAACTAAATTTCCCCGCCTTCCTTCCCTTCCAACCGGGATTGGGAAACCGCGCCCTTAGATATTTTTACGTGCCTTTTCTGTAACTTCGCCGAGTACTTGGGTATCCCGCCCGGGGTTTATAACTTTTGTAATAAAGGTATACGGGGTCAGATAGCCTACGGCTACATCGCGCAAACACCCACACCACAAGTAGCGTGCGGTAGCAGAACACTCATTCATCAGCGCAAACACACGGGCCAAACCCCACGTTACACAATTATTAAGCTGCTTTAAAGGCTAAATCTTAGATCAAGCTTTAGCAACAGGGGGCTATTTCATAAAAAAATTGCTTGTAATTGTAAATTAATAAAACATATGTTTTTCTTTTGTATTTTTAATTAAAAATTAGATTAATAAGATTCATTCAGAATTTGAAAAAAATTACAAACTTGTAATAACCGTAAATTCCACAGTTACGTAGGTATTTTTAACTAAACAAAATAAGAACAATTGAAATGGCACATATTAATTTACAATTATAAAGATTTTTATAAAGTAAGCCCCAGAGTACCAAGCGTGACGTCCACAAATATTACACCAAATAAATGGAGTTCTTAAAAGAAATAATGCAAAACAATTAGCTATTTTTAACTTTTTTTGCTGAAAAATGGGTGATACAGGACCTGAACCTGTATAATTCCCAGCCTTATTACACACTGATTCAAATGCTGGGTTACACAATCAACCGCTAGATTTTCGGTAAAACTCGTACTTGTAAGGCACCATGTTTTTTAAATATTATGACAACGAAAGTTTTTACACAAGTGACAAGTAACAACGCGTTTACAACGTAGCGAAAACTGACAATGTAACGGTTTAAATGCGCGCCGAACGCTTTGTCGCTTGTCACTAAAAGAGTGAACAAGGCATAGCATAAACACGTGAAAGTTCCCAGCAAAATCTAGGTTTTTCAATTTTTTAAAAGAAAAAATTAAAATGAAGATTGCTAATTGTACAAAATTTAAAAATGTTTTGTAAAATTACTATTAATGATTTTTGTTAAGGAATTGAGACAAGAAAATCACATTCTGCTTGAAACCCGTCAAGTGCTTGAACATCAAGTGGACTCCTGGAAACGCCAATCCCAACAGCAAATGGACGCCGAGACCAAGCTTATTGACTCTCAACGAAATTTGCATAATACTCAAGCTGAGTTAAGGCAGCAACGAGAAAAAAATCAGGTTTTTTTTAAACTGAAATTGCTATTAAATTTGCATAATACTCAATAATTTGCTATTAAAATTCCATAACACTCAAGCTAAGCTGAGACAGCAACTGGAAAAATTCAGGTTTATTATTTGTCCAGTTCCTATCTCTCTTTATAAATCTCTGAGTCCACGGTTATCTAACGTAAACTTTGCTTGGGAATAGATAATAAATGTAATTAAAGGGCAGAGCACCACAAGTTCACGAAAAATTATGACGTTCGTTCCTAATAGTGATGTTTCCCTGAGCTTCAAAGCTCTTTGAATGGCGGAGCTCCGGAGCATGAAATCGGAGGGTAAGAACATCACTATTTTATAATCTTATGCTTGTAGTACCCTCGACCAAAATCTATTGACAAAAATTAAATGGGTTTGACAGGAAATTGCAATTTCTCAGATTAATTTTCGTTGAAATCGCATTCTTATTGTAATGTAATATCAGACGGGAAAAGGCTTAGGACAGAAACAAACAAACACAGACATACAGACACAGAGTCACACACACACACACACACACACACACACACACACACACACACACACACACACACACACACACACACACACACACACACACACACACACACACACACACACACACACACACACACACACACACACACACACACACACACACACACACACACACACACACACACACACACACACACACACACACACACACACACACACACACACACACACACACACACACACACACACACACACACACACACACACACACACACACACACACACACACACACACACACACACACACACACACACACACACACACACACACACACACACACACACACACACACACACACACGCATGCACACACTTAAAAGTTTAATTAAAAGCTAAAGAAAACAGCTTTAAAACATTATTCGCTCATTTTTTTGAGTCTCCTAAGAAATCTAATAATAAACAGATTTAAAAAATATGTCAAGTAACATTAACTGAAAAAAAACTTATCAGGACTTTTTCTACAGAAAAAGTTTTTATAGGAAAACAAAAAAAATGCTTTTTTTTAAATACATTAGATATAAAAATTGTCATGATAAAACTCATAAACAACATAAAATCCATTTGAAATTTAGAATGATAAATTCTGTTTTTAATAGATTGTTTAAAAAATGCTGAAAAATCCCCCCAAAATATGTTTATTTTCTAAATTACGCTTTTAATTTATTTCATTTCATTATAGGCACCTTGCACTGAAACTGGGTTTATACATGAAGTATGCAATAAACATAGGAAGTCACCATAATGGGTAATTACTGTATCTCCTACTTATCTTTTGTAGTATGCAGATCAACCTTTGAAAGCGCGTGAAATTTCATTGGTTGATTTGCATACTACAAAAGACAAGTAAGAGATACGGTAATTATCCATTATGTTGACTCCCTATGTTTATTGCAAAATTATGTATAAACCGAAATCCAGTGCAAGGTGCCTATACTGTAACATCCAGAAATATGAGGCGAGAAAAATCATGTTTTTGAAAGAACAAATGCAAAAGAATTTGCTATTTTAGCTTTTACCGAAAAATGCAAAAGAATTAGCTTTTAC
>JASAMX010024036.1:0-10930 GCA_030248175.1 Microlaimidae sp. YZB2_3 | reverse complement strand
TTTTGTTTTTCTAAAAATTTCACAAAATCTGTTATTAATTTACAGGTTTTAAAGAGACTTGTTTCAGTCTTTTCTGGCATTTAGTTTTTAGACTTATGTAGCTTTATACTATTCCATTTAATATAAGGCTTTTTTTCGAAACTTGTTTCGTCTTTTGCTAGAATGTATTTTAAATTTTGAAATTCAGAATTTCAAAAATATGTATTTATTACATGAAATCATATAATTTCGTTTGTTTGTATAAAAACAAGTAGCCCGTGTCAGTCCTACGGCTGACAAATAATAGTAAAAGCAACAATTAGCAGCAATAAAAATTTAACTTTTAAAATTTATAGGGCCTCCTCCTGTAAAAATGAGTTGTTCAGATTAAAAATGTCCGTGTTATTTTTTTAAACTCAGATTCATATGGTAATTTTATCAAAATTCAATCTTTTATTGAAAATAATTATTTTAATAAATCCCTGAATTGTAAGGTTTGCAATGATATCTTATTTAATTCACTTCGTTTAGTAGTTACCAAGATTGATCCCTTTAGCCTTTTTTTGGTAAAAACGATTTGTCAAGCAACAGATGTCCATAATATTGTTTTGTAAAAGTTTTCACCCTTTATGAGACTCTCTGAACTGTAAAATTAAGCTGTAAGCTGTAAACTGTAAGCTGAGCTGAAATCGTTGCTATTGATATAAAGTTAAATAATATTTCAAAAATTAGACTAATTAGTCTTTATAGAAAACCTTAAACTATCAAAATAGATGAGTTTGTTATTTTTTAAATATTACGTGAAATTACAGAAAAGTTCTGTTATTATTACGGACAACTTCGATTTACCAGGTTGTGACTGGTAAAATTTGTTGAAATCTGAAAAATCGGAAAAATTAAAAATCGGGAAAAATACCGCGATAAAATTTTTCCCGCTTTTTTTGTTTTTCTCATATAATTGCAAACGTTGGCAGAATAGTACACAAGCGCAAACATTCTTGGAAAAAAAAATTTTCTTTTTTTGGTTTTGTATAAAATTGTTTGTAATAAGTAAATCATATTTTTTATAATAAAGATTTGAACGAAATTTTTGATTTTTTTTTGTAAATTAATTTTTTAAAATGCTTATGAGTGATGTTCCTACCTTCCAATATAAAGCTCCAGAGCTCCAGCCATTTATAGCGAAGAAAGCTCCGGATCTCCAATGCTCTGCCCCTTAAATAAGCGATTTGAGGCTTTAGCTTGAAATGCATTTTAAATTACTCTATTTCTATTTGTAGGACTATTTTTACTGATTAAAATAAGTTTTGGAAAAAATTTAATTTGCAAAAAAATTTTGACAAAATAATATATTTCATCACTTCTTAATCATTCATGAAATTGGTACAAAAAAGGGCGGAGATCCGGAGCTTCTGACCTCCGGAATAATTGCAATTTTTAACGCACAGTCAGCCAACGTATCATTTGACTTATTATGTCGTATATTTTTATTAACAAAATGATCTGAGTGCTAATTTTTTGAGTGAGAGAACCTGTTTTCTTAAGTTTGCAAAAAAACAGTATTTAATTAGTATTTTATAAATATTATAGTATTCGAATACTCCAAAATATTAGATACTTTTTAAAAAATTGAATACAATACCAATAAAATACTGACCTTTTTAAAATAGTATCGATACTTTTAAATAAATACTTAACCCTAAAAAAGTAATATTTATTTAGTATTTAAATACTAGTTAAGTATAAAAGGAAATAATTTTTCCCGCGTTTTTTTATATTCATTTACTAATATATTTTTTTAAAAATTCAACCCTTGTATGCCATTCCCGTCACTTTAAGCTTTACATTGACACCTCAATTACCCACTTTAATTTTAGTCGGGGGAAAGGGTCTTTCCCTCTTTTGGTGAAAATATGTTGTCCAGCATAAAGATGTCCGTGTTAATTTTTTACTAATTTCAACCACCTTATGATGCTCCCTGAACTATAAGGTTTCCCATAATATCTCATTTATCCTAATTTTTTCTGTGGTTGGGGAAGAAGGTTTTTCCATCTTTGGTAAAAATATCTTGTCCAATATAAAGATGTCCATGTTATTTTTTAAAATTTTAACCCATTTATGACATTATCTAGACTGTAAACTTTGCAATGATACCTCATTTAGCCCAATACGTTTTGTGGTTGAGGAGAAGGGTACTTCCTTTTGGTGAAAATGCGTTGTCCAGCATAAAGATGTCCTTGTTGTTTATTTTTTGAAAAATTCAACCCTTTTATGACATTCCCCGGATTGTAATTTTTGCAATGATATCACATTTAGCCCAATCCCATTCGTGGTTGGTGAGCACGGTAATTCCCTTCTTTAGTAAAAAAACGTTGTCCAGTATAAAGATGTCCATGTTCATTTTTCCAAAAACATGATATTCTGCATTCCCATTGCCGAATTACTGTTACCAATAATTTTGAGCCAATTTGAAAATTTTTTTTTTCAATTTTCGAAATCCATAGGGCCATGTTTTTGTAAAAATTTGTTGTCCAACCAAAAGAAGTTCATGCAAGTTTTTTTATTTTAAACCCTTAATGATATTCCCCAACCTGTAAGCTTTGCAATAATATCTCATTTAGCCCAATTTTTTTTTCCGGTTTGGGAGGAAGGTTGTTCCTATTTTTAGTGAAAAAACGTTGTCCAGCATTAAAATGTCCATGTAAGTCTTACTAAAAAAACATTACATTTTGGTTTTACATTGGCTAATTACTCTTATCAATAAGTTCGAGCCAATTCTAAGATAAAAAAATTTTCGATTTTCAAAATTCATAGGTTTTCTGTAAAAATGTGTTGTCCAGGCTAAACATGTCCATGCAATTTTTTTCTAAATTTCAACCCTTTTATGACATTCGCCGGACCGTAAGCTTTTCAATGATATCTCATTTAACTCAATCCCATTTGTGGTTGGTGAGCACGGTAATTCCCTTCTTTAGTAAAAAAAAACGTTGTCCAGTATAAAGATGTCCATGTTCATTTTTTCCAAAAAAAGATGATATTCTGGCTTTAAATTGGCTAATTATTCTTACTAATAAGTTTAAGCAAATTCCTGCACAAAAAATTTTTAAAGTTCCAAAATCCATAGGGTCCCCCCTTTGGTGAAAACTAGTTATTTAGTATAAAGATGTCCATGTAAATTGTTTCAAAATTTCTCCTCTTACGACATTCCCTGGGGTATAAGCTTTCCAACGATACTTCATTTACCTTAATCTGTTGGGTGGTTAGGGAGGAATTAGGGAACACACAGACACACACACACACACACACACACACACACACACACACACACACACACACACACACACACACACACACACACACACACACACACACACACACACACACACACACACACACACACACACACACACACACAGACACACACAGACACACACACACACACACACACACACACACACACACACACACACACACACACACACACACACACACACACACACACACACACACACACACACACACACACACACACACACACACACACACACACACACACACACACACACACACACACACACACACACACACACACACACACACACACACACACACACACACACACACACACACACACACACACACACACACACACACACACACACACACACACACACACACACACACACTGTACCCAATATTTCCAGGGGGTGTACCCAATATTTCCGCGCTGCCTTAAAATGGGCTTAAAACGTGTAAAAAACGTAAAACAAGCTTATAAATGCTTTAAAACTGTGTAAAATTAAAATAAGACCTTATTGCAACTTATAAATTTTATTTTTTAATTCTTTTAATTATAATGTGTTTATATATTCTTATAATTAGATACCATTGGTTTTGATGAAATCAACTGAATTTCAAACAAACTATTTCAGAAAATACTTCAAAAAATATTTTACTTTTTTAAATCGAAATTTATAAACAATTGAAATTTATAAAAATATTTTTTTAAAATCAAGAAAAAGCACAATTTAAGCAAAAAACAAAAGAAAAAATATCTTTAATTTGGCTTGCCAGCAGTACAAAGTTGTTGCATGCAGCAACTCGCCTTATCAACTATCCGCTATCCACTATCCGCTATCAAACTATCTGCTATCCACTATCCACTGCCATCCCAGGGTGAACCGGCCTTTGGTCACATATTTTTTATACACACACGGCGCACTGGTTTGCGGCGGTTAATAAAACCCCTGAGTGGAAAACATTATTAAAGCATATTAAATTATTATAAGCGTGTTTAATACAAGTTTTAGTTTCTATTAATATGTTTAAAAATTAACAACTGTTTTGAAAATCCATTTGTTTATCAGTTATTCTGCTTTCTGTTATTTCAAAAGATGTTTAAAATTTGTCGTATCAATAAAAATGTTTGTTGTTGAAATGTCAACGTCTTTTCATTTGAGGGTTTGGTGCGGAGTAAAGCCTTTTGTTTTTGGTGATTTTTTTTGAAAACCTTAACCTTGCCCCCAATAGCCCATAAAATATTTTTCAATAAAATCTCTTCTGTGGTTTAGGAGTTATGACCCCCAAAAATGGCGTTTTTCGCCAATTCTGTATGTGAAAGATTGCTCAATAGGTATTAAAATTTAAATTACAAAATACAGTCTTGGTCAGAAATAGAAGCCCATAGAAATAGAGACGGAAACACGCGTCTCCAAAGCGTTCCAGAGGAACGCGAGCGCGTCCACGTTTTTGGGAGACAGACTTTAAAGTCCGTTTCCCAGACGGACTTTTCTTTAGAGAAATTCGTTTTCAATCTGCGCTCGCTTTGTGGACCGAGACGGAGACGGGAGTTTCGGAAAACTGAGGAAAGGCGTTTCCCAGAAATTCGCGTCTCCCAGACTGGAAACTTGAGTTTCCAGAGACCAAGACCAACATGCTTTGGAGCATCTGGTTGATTTTGACCGTGAGAAAATCACCTTCTTGCGAGGCACCTGTACATATATGCTTTTATTTTAACTAATGTTATTGCTCCCTTAGCAAATAAAAAATAAAAATGCAACTATTATTTTTTAGCTGACCATAAGCATTATACGCATCAAAAGCATCAAAATACAAATGTCATAAGGTTCACGACACGAGGATTTGAACTGTAGCTTAAACATTTAAATAGAGAGTAAATGTTTTTTTCTGAAACGGTCACTATACCGACATTGTGCTGTATATTTAGTGTTAAATTGTCAATCAATAAGTTTTATTGTACAAGTCATTTAATAATAACGGTAAAGTACAATGTTTACAAAATATTTAATATATATGTGAAATTGAAAAAAAAAAACAAAAAATATCACAAAAATAAAGTGTAATTGTTACAAGGACTATTTTTTACCAGAGAAAAGTTGACAAATCTTTTAATATTACAAAAAAAAAACAAAAAAAACAACCTAAAGTAAAATACATTAAAGTACATTAAAAACCATTTTTTTCACATGTAATAATAAACACTAAATTTACACATGAATATTTAAATGATTTTCAAGTACAAACTTCCAAACAAAAGCAAGTAAAAGGGTTTGAAATAAAAATAAAAAAAACAGGCTACAAAAGTGATGAGAGAAAAAAATAACTGCAAAATATACTTGCTGAATTTATTTCTGAAATTGTTTAGCAAATGGGCTTGGACTATTTCGCGAGGCAAGGCATTCCACGCTTTTACTACACGGTTACTAAAAAACTGTTTGGTTATATCAAGAGGAACTTTTGGGGTTTTTAGTTTTAAACCATTACCTCTTGTGCGCGTATCATTTATTATCTGAAAAAAATTTTCAGAGTTAACGTCTTCTAGACCATACACTATTTTATAGCAAAGGGTGAGATCAGCTTTGAGCCGTCTTGTTTTGAGGTTTTCAAGAACTAGTTCGGCTATTCTTGCTTCATAATCAACTTGGGGAAGAGACCATCTTAAGTATAAACATTTGGTAAAAATAGGCTGGACCTGCTCTACAGTTTCAATATCTTTTTTAAGGTATGGGGACTAAACAAACGATTCAAACTCAACAAATAGACGAATGTAGGTTTTGTAAGCCTGTAACAAAATCGACATACCTTTAGTACTAAAAACACTAAAAAAATAGCAACCCGTGTTATTGCTTTAGCTGAAATTTTGGAGCAGTGAACGGAAAATTTTAAATCTTGGGAAAATAGAATCCCCAAATCTTTTACTTTTTCTACCGAGTTTATAACTACACCGTTTGAAGTATAGTTAAAATTTGAGGTTTCAGATCCCAAAGAAAAAACTTGGCATTTTTCTAGCAACAGTTTAAGCCACCATGTAGACGCCCAAGACCAAAAGTTATCTAATGATTTTTAGAAACTAACTTTTTGTTTATGATAATTAACAGCAGCAAAAAACTTTACACTGTCCGCAAAAAACCTGATGTTTGTTTGGGGATTTAAAGATTAGCAAGCATCGTTAATGTATATTAAAAAAAGGAGAGGTCCCAGAACGCCCCATTGGGGAACGCCGCTTGTGACTAGTGCATTTAGAATATCATCTTCCATTATTACGCGCTGACGCCTATTAGTTAAAAAATCCTTTTTCCAGTTGTATAATTCATAACCGAGTCCATAAGTTTTAAGTTTGTGTAAAAGCTTTGTATGGCTAACTGAATCAAAGGCTTTTGCTAAGTTTATATACATTGCATACAAGGGCGTAGCCAGGGGGATTATGGGGTTTGTAACCCCCCTTTTGGGCTGGCAAAGGTAAAAATTTGAGGGTCCTAATAGAACAGTTTTAAAAATTTTTTTTCGCGCTTCGCTCCGCTCAGCGCTCGACATTTATATGCCTTTTTACAACTTTTAAGTGATGTTTCTAATGAACTTCAAAGACAATTTTTGAAATTTTTCCATGCTGTCGCACAATTTTTAATGTTATATCTTTTTAAACCCAACATTTTTTAAGTTTAACTTAAAAAACAATGCAAATAACAGCAAAAAAAATCAATTTACACGAAGCTCAAAAATTTTTACGCTTTTTTATGTCTGTTTTACGGTATTTTCAAAATTTAGAATACAACCCTCTACAACCCCCCCTTTTTAAAAATTTGTATGGAGTGCAACCCCCTCCATTGAAGTTAGCCACTCTAGAATAGTTGAAATTAACTGAAGGTCTACAGATTTAACAGGTAATAAAACCAAATCGCTCTTTTGTGATTAAGTTATTACTTTGAAGAAAATTTAAAAAAATTAAAAGCTTGCAAGAGCATTAAAGTCTGCCGAAATGACACTGTTTCGCTTTAATTCAGCAACGCGTTTTTTCAGCGCAAGTAGTTCTGATTCGCTCCAATTCAGCAACGCGTTCTTTCAACGCAAGTAGTTCCTGGGGTAGAGATCTAATTTCATCAGAGCAATACCTGCATGCAATAACGATTCCCAGAGCCAATTTAGCATAGGATTGGGAGGAGAGACCGGTGTAAAGGATGTGAAAGACGTGACTGCAAAATATACAGCTATCAATCTGTTTATCCAAGTCCACAATTGGCAGCAAACAAATTCCACAGTTGGCCATAAAGAGTAGTGACGTCACTGTACACTGTTTTTTTAACACACAAGGCAGGTTATGGCCAAACAAAGCAAAAGAAGAATTAATGCACAGGAGAACAAAAAAAACAGTTTTCTTAATAAAATCCAAGTATTAATAAAATAGCAGAAAAAATAAATAAAATAAAAATTAGAGAATCTTGCAAAAGTTTTTTTCTTTTGCGAGAATATTAAATCTCGAGAGAAAAATTAAAAATAATATAAAGTTGGTATTAAAAGGTTGGTCGAAACCATGGTTTTATAAACCCAAACCGTCGTTTTTTCTTGCAAACATCTAACATACCTACTTGTCACCATTGTGGGCGAGTTGGTCACTTTCAATATCAATGTTTCAAATTTCAAATGGTGGATTTCAAATTTTTTGGTTGGTAGACGTCAAAAAGTCTTAATTGATGATTGTTTTTCAGACTATATTCAAGTAATATCTGGGGTTCCCCAAGGCAGTGTACTTGGACCCCTACTTTTTTTATTGTTTATAAACGATTTACTGGAATGCATTAATGAAGAAACACACGTAAAAATGTACGCTGATGATACTAAAATATATTCAATTCGAAATCCAACTCAAAACCCATCAAGTTTTCAACAGTCTCTGGACAAATTCTATGATTGGTCTGCTAGGTGGCAACTTAGTATTGCTTTTAGCAAATGCTGCGTTATGAGTTTTGGTCATAACAATCATAATAATGAGTTTTTTTTGGGAAACAATCAAATAGAAAAAGTTTTATCAACCAAAGATTTGGGTGTAACCATTTGTAATGATCTAAAGCCATTTCGTCATTGTTTAGAAGTGGCTAAAAAAGCTCATGCGCGCACCTCTCTTATTTTTCGTGTTTTTAAAACAAAAAATCCTAAAATTCTTATTAAAGCGTATAAAGGATTTGTAAGGCCTGTGGTCGAACATGACACCTGTGTTTGGTCTCCCCAATACAAAAAAGATATTAAGCTTATTGAACAAGTCCAACGCAGCTTCACGCGTAGACTCTATGCCCGCTGTAAAATTCCTAAAACGGAATATACTGAGCGTTTAACTTTTTTGGAACTTGACAGTCTTGAAAGCAGAAGAATCAGAAACGATTTAGTTTTTTGTTACAAGGTACTTAATAATAAACTGGATATTGACAAAAACGAATACTTTAAACTAATTAAAAACTGCAAAACACATTCTAATGGGTTAAAACTTGAAACGGAAAACCCAAGAATTGATGCTAGAAAATATCTTTTTACTGTCAGGGTGTGCAAAATTTGGAACTCCTTATCAAAAGATATTATTAACTCTCCTTCAATTAAAACATTTATTAAAAAACTTCCAAATTTATCTAAATTAACATAGGAACGTTCTTCTAATAATAAAAAATTAACCCGTACAATAAGTTTTTTTTTTCTCAAGTTGTGAATTTTTATATCTCAAATTTATGTTTGTTGCATACGACTTTTTTTTTTCTTTTTTTACTTATTTGTACATTAGTGTCTTTGTATATTGTATTAATATATTTTGGACCTATACAATAAAAATTTCTATTTTTATTAATGTTATTTTCGCAACTAAAATACGGCCCCTCAAAATCGTCCAACCTATATAAGAGAGCCATTGCCTTCTGAGCGTTTACGGGATCAACCTCTGTCTATTTAATGTGGGGACTCCAAATCACCCTCCCCAGGATCAACGCGCCAAGTCCACTTTGCAGAATCTATTAATTATATGACTCCTTCTTTACACCAAGTGCAATACGCGCTTAAAGTTAAATCCTTGGAGGCTGAACTGAGATCCGTCAAGGATCAATTAAATAAATTCCAAGAAAATTTTAACAGGCAGCCTTTTATTGGAATGCAAAACAAAACCATATTGTGCCGTCCGCTGTCATACCCACATCGTCAGCGCTTGGTAGGTGCTTCCTGACCTTTGCAAGAGAGCTATAGTGTGCGCATTTTGTGAGACAGTGTTGCCTTTTAACTGCGCGACTAATATTTTGTATGCAAATTGCAAGCGCTGCGACCGTAATCAATGTTACCTATGTTGACACGCTGAAATCCGGGGCTGTTGCAACTGCTACCCACCAAATCTAAGCGCTTTTTACTACAGTAATCCTACGCATGACATGCAGGAAACCGCGGGAACCGATATCAAAACTCTCAAAGTTTCAATAGATCTGCGCAATTGTTACCAATAACAAGAACAATATCAAGCTCACAAGATTGAAATGCGCGAGGGCCTATGAGGTCGCAATCTCCTTCCTTCAACAATGGAGACCCTGAGCGCAACTACAAATTAGGTTTATCTAGTCCGACACCACCATATCGAACACCGAGTTTTAGCGCTCCTGGAACCCGTAGGTCCCCAACACCCACACGAGCCGCAGTTCGGCGTTCGGATCCGATTTTGAGGAGTTGTGCGAAGACATAAATCAGGTACAGCGCAAATTAACCACAATTCTGGAGGTAACACAAGTATGTGAAAGCAAAACTCAAGAGTTCTATAATGATATCTGCGAGCACATTCGAATTATTGAAGCGGGTATGACGACTATGACACAGCGCTTTAATTCCTTTCATATAAAGACTGTAGAAAACCTAGCCAAACTCCAAGGTCGTTTGTTATTATTGCAACACAATTTGGAAAAACAAGTTTTCCAGGAGACCCAACCAACGCGAGCGCAAAATATCAATGTATTATCTGCTGAAATACCACAAAAGGAGCATAGCAAAGATAATATGACGGCGCCTACAGTAAGAAGCAAAGCGCAAGCGCTTACCGTCGATAATAAAACAGAAGTAAAAAATATGCAAGAAGCACAAGAAGCAAATAAAGCCATATTTAGCGCAAATAATAAAATATGCAAGCGCGATTCCCTGAAACGAAATTTAAATGATAGCTTAGAACAAGAACCAGCAGAATGTTTAGCGCAAGAACCAACAATGATTTTTGAGGGTGTGAGCGCTGACTCATTTAATTTAGACAAATTTTTAATACAAACAGGAATAGAAATGCAAAACGAAAACCCAAATGACACATAAGTAAAATTCAAGGCGCCATTAGTAAACGCGCAAATTACAGAAAGTAGTAATAACGCAGTCGCAAATAATTATAGTACGCTAACGGGAGCCATTGAGAGTTCAATTATAATTAATATAGAAGAGCATAACATTGATAAATTTAACGCTTCTGCGGAGTCTGAAAACTCCGAACGACATGATGATTCTTCTTCACTGCACTTAGGGATGACTTACTTACCTTGGACAACACTGATCACTATTATTCTTGCCTTATTGGTACCGCTTGGAACTGCCAACCCGGATCCTAGTGGACCCATGATGTGTCAAACTTATCAAGGGAGAACCCTATGGACGATACCCG
>JASAMX010024035.1:0-13822 GCA_030248175.1 Microlaimidae sp. YZB2_3 | reverse complement strand
TTGCTCCCCTCGTGAAAATTTTTAAGTACTTTTTTATACTTAATTTTTTTCCAAAAAACTTGAATTCTTAACACAAATTTATGCTTTTACACCTTTTTTATAACAGAATATCGCTTTTTATTCAATAAAACATAGTATTATCCTATAAAAACAATTATTAAACCATGACGGTTTAAAAGTATTTTGTTTCGGACACTGGACCCCACCTGTCCTCCATCTAGGTATCAAAATTTTACACCCCGGCCGACCCCCCATAGAAAACCAGGGGGAAGGTTCTACCCTCTAGTAGCTCCCCGTTAGATTTTAAAATTCATTTACCCGGGCAGTGGCGTAGCCAGTGGGGAGGGGGCCGGCTAAATTTTCTTCCAAAAACGTGAATTTTTATCACATAGTCATGCTTTTAAACCTTTTTTATACCAGAATATCGCTTTTTATTTAATAAAATGTAGTATTATCTTTTAAAAAGAAAAAATATTAAAGTTATTATGGTTTTAAAACTGTTTTGCTTTGGACACCGGACGCCACCTGACCCCCCTCTAGATTTCAAAATTTCGCACCCCGGGTCGACCCCCCCTAAAAAGCTAGGGGGTTCGGACCCCCCCAGAATTCAAAATACGATTTAATCCGAGTAACCACCCCCTAGCTTCCCAGACCGTTCTCACCTATGCCTGACTTGAACTTGTAAGTAATTTTAATTTTATCGACTGACATGTTACATTGCACCATCACCCGCTGATTTCACATTACAACTCGCATTTATAGAGTTTTATATTTTTGAAACATCTGCACAACGGGAGTTACAAGTGCAAAGAAATAATACTATTTTTTAATTAAACATGGATCAAAAATTATTCGAGGCAATAATCTTTTTTGATCTGTTGTGTTAATCAAAATTCTGAAGGGTGTTCACTAGTACACTCGGACTTGCTACTTGTAGCTCACCGCCAACGCAAAAAAAAAACAAAAAAAAAAACGAACCGCACACTTTTCTAAGAGCGTTCGTCTCAAGTACAGCCAAAATAATTCAATTTGCTGAATGATCATCAACCGGTGAGAGAAAAGTCCAGTCCGATTTCCGCTCTGACACGATTTCAGTTTACACCGTATAACCCGCATAAATATCGACCGGGAATTTTCCTCGAATCTAGCGATTTGATTTAACTGCTGGTTGCTAACTCTTCACTCTTTAGTTTGCATTGTAAAAACCCGTAGCAAAATATTGCGCCTTTCTTAAATCCGACCGCACAACACTCTGTCAACCTTTCATAAGGGAGAGGTCCACCTCCGGGTGGAGCAGCTTGATGTGGCGTTTCAGTTTGTGTCGCGTGCTGAGAACCCGACCGCACAGATGACACTGGCGCCGGCTCAGCTTGCACGTTTCTGCTTGGAGATGTTTCAGCAGGTCGGCCTGTCGTTGGAACTGGTGACCGCACAGATCGCAAGGGAAGAAACCTGAAACAAAATATAAACGTTGGTGGAGGCGAAATAAAAAAAAAACGTTGGAGGGCATCCATAGGTGAGAACGGTCGGGGAAGCTAGGGGGGTGGTTACCCGGGGTAAATCAAATTTTGAATTCTAGAAGGGGGGTTCCAGGGGGGTCCGGACCACCCTAGCTTTTTAGGGGGCGGGGTCGAACCGGGGTGCAAAATTTTGAAATCTAGAGGAGGGTCAGGTGGGGTCCGGTGTCCAAAGCAAAACAGTTTTAAACCATAATAACTTTAATAATTGTTCTTTTTATAGGATAATGCTACATTTTATTGAATAAAAAGCAATATTCTGGTATAAAAAGTGTGTAAAAGCATGAATATGTGATGAAAATTCACGTTTTTGGAAGAGAATTTAGTATAAAAAAAGTAGCTAAAAATTTCCCAAGGGGGGAGGGTCAGATTTTAAATTCTAGAGGGGGGTCAGTGGTTAAAAATTCCGAAAATTGGGGGAGGGGGGAGGGGGTCCCACTAGATTTTCGTCTAGAGGGGGTCCCAAAAATTCGAGGCTAGGGGGTGGACCCCACCCTGCCACCCCTTTCTCACCTATGAGGGCATCCATTGGCCAGAAATTGCAAACATAGGCACAGGGAGGGGAAGTGTCTGGAAGGAGGAAAGACAACCTTTGTCTAAACTTTTTAAAATAATGCTTTTGAAATGACTTTTAAATAATTTTGAGATCTTAATGTGAGCGTGTTTTTGGCAATAAAAATCTCAATGATGGAAAAAAAAGTCTTTTGATCTAAAGTTAATCTTTTTTAACCAAATTTTTCCTCAAATTTTTAACATATTTGTTTGTAAAATCTACTTTAGAAAATTGCTATGCAAAAATCGGTAGTTAATTTTAACCCCTCCTTGAAAAACTTTCTGTATGTTTACGCACTATGCATACAATTTAACTTTATTGTTTTTAATATTCTTTTTGGATTATAATTTCACTAGCTATTTTAATAAAAGCTAAAGAAAGCTGAATAATTTTCAACTTTCAGCTTAACTTTTTATTATATTTTTTTAAAATACACAAATTTCATTATTGGAGAAGCTGCAAGTTAGACCACTTCTTATTTATTAAAAGTTAGGAATGCAGCGTAAATTTTTGAATAATTTAATTGTTATGTTTCATACAGTTTATAATACAAAATACTTTAGGGCAACTGCAGAAAATCCAATAAATTTATTCACTTAAATCATTTCAAAACAAAATTCTGATTTTAGTTTTTGCTAAGAATTAAGGTGCAAGCTGCAAAGGGAGTATATCAAAAATTACTAGATTATTACATCAAAAACATAAAAATTCTTTGGAAAATTTTGCCAGAATAATGAATTTTGGGTTATGCGTTGAATAGATCTGCAAAAAATTGGTAATTTTTCCGACATTTTTTTAAAAAACTAATAAAAAACCATAAAAAATTTAAGTTGTTTCTTATGTGGCTTACCTGTAGGAGTGTTGTTTGCACTGCGATTCGAAAGACACTCCTCCATTACAGGAGGAGTTGCTGACGATAATACTGAATCCGAATTATAATCTATAAATAATAAAACAATAAATAATACAGAAACTAATATTAAAAAATTAGCATACTGCATAAATCGAATCTGTTAATAATCAAAGTATTTTTGATAAAACTTTCTAGAAAAAAAGTCTAAGTAACCAAAAACAATAAAATATAATATTTTGTTCAATTTAGATCAGTTAAATGAGAATTATCCCTTTCCGCTTCCCTCTAATAAGACATTTTTTGTAAAATCACTTGCATTCCACTCATTTCTTTGGGAAAATGGCTTTGTTCATTTATTTCTTGTTGGAATTGCTTTAAAATTTAAATTTCCACCCAGACCTTCTATTTACAAAATATTTTTTGAAATGTTGCTTAATACTAACTAAAAATTAGCCATAATTTACTTAAATGATACCAGTTTTTTTAACATTCAACATAAAATTTTGTTAAAGTTGCTAAGCAATATTGAAAAAATCATACAATACTGTTCTCTTAAACTCCCAAACCTGTACACTACCCCCTCCGGGGTGTTATTGGGGGGGGGGCAATTTCAATAAGGTGGGGGGCACGGGGGCAACTTTTTTGAAACGACGGGGCGGGGGCAAGTAGGGGAGAAAGGGAAAAAAGTGGAAAAAAAGGAAAAAAAGAAAAGGGACAAAAAAGCGAAATTTAAGTAAAAATAGGTTTAAAATAGCTTTAAAAGCATTGAATAAAAAATAGGCTAAAAACTGAAAAAAATTGCCGATGATGGCTTCATAATAAGTTATATAGCTATATAGCTCCATAATTTTTGGGTACTTTTTCATTTTTGGGCGGGGGGGGGGGGGCAATAAAAAGGGGGGGGGGGTGGGCAAATCCTCCTGCACAAGTCTGAGCTTCGGTGCTACCCTGTGTTGCATTTCTAACGAGTCAGTTCAGACGATTCCTGCTACCCAAACCCCCAGCACATCCTCCAAATGGTGAAAATTAAGATACATGCCATTTAACATACAACATAAATCTTATTATTGTCAACAAAACCAAATTATACCGTTCTCTGGAGCTCCTGAACTCCCCTCTCTTGCATTCTCTTGTGCCGGGTGGTTTCCGCCCCCCGGTGTTCCTAGCAGATCCTCCAGGTGGCGCCCGTGAACGCGGCGGCAGTGCCTCCGTAGAGAGCTCCTGGAGGAGAAAAAGTTCCGGCAAACTTTGCACTGCAAACTTTCAACGTTTCCTGCGGATGGCGGTGCCGACGGATCATTCCCACGGCTCCGCTCCGACCCGTAATTCTGACGATTCAAACAGCCGGGGGAATTGGAACCCGCAGGACCCCCAGAGCCAGCCGCGCACGTTTTTAAATGTCGCACTTTAGCCACGACAGAGTCCAGTTTGGCGCCGCAACGTCCGCAGTCGAAATCTGAAACAACTTTAAACATCTGAATGAGCTACCTAGCAATTTTGTTTAAAAATATAATAAAATGGATATTTTGTAAAATAAAGAAGAAGGCAGATCTGTGAGCACTGCCCCCCCCCCGGGGTTAAAACGGGGGGGGGGGGCGAATGCCAAAACTGGGGGGCACGGGGAGCAACCTTTTTGAAACGGGAGGCAACTTTTTTGAAACGGGGGGCAAGCAGGGGAGAAAGAAAAAGAGAAAAAAAGAGAAAAAAAAAAGAAAAAAGGAAAGGGAAAAAAGACAAACAAAAGCTAAATTAAGGTAAGAATAGGTCTAAGATGGCTTAAAATGCATTGAAATAGGCTAAAAAAATGCAAAAAAATTCGCGATGATGGCTTAATCCTAGGACAGAAAAGGCGTCATAATTTTAGGCTACTTTTTCATTTTTTGGCGGGGGTGGGGTGGGCAATAAAACGGGGGGGGGGGGGTGTGGCAAATCCTCCAATAAAACGGGGGGGCGCATTTCCAGACTGTGCACAGGTCTGGAAGAAGGTCAGATTATATTTAGCACGCCCTCCGAATTACGGATATTTTGTGAAATAAGGAAGAAGGTTAGATTATATTTAGCACGCCCTTTGAATTATACTTAAATGGGCAAAGGGAATATACTTGGACGGCGGTTCAACCTTCAAATGTTTAGGAAACCCCCGGCCCAAATCCCCATCATCTTCAGGAGGGCAGAATGGGGAAGGGGAAGGGAGTTTGCGACGTTATGCGTGCGCTCGCGCGCGTGTGTGTGTGTGTGCGCGCGCGCGTGTGTGCTCTGCAGGCAGTAACAGGAAGGTTTCTATCTTATTATAATTTTGTGCACACTCTGTTTCATTGGGTATATGTTTTTATTTTTTATTTTCCTTTTAGTTTTTCAGGTCAAGTCAAAGTTTATTTAATTCTCAGGCAAGATGAAGTAGAATAACTCTGTATCTAAGAATGCGTCACGCCTAAACGCCTGGAATTCCACCCGTGAATAAACAACTGTTAGGGACTCTAATTGGACTTCTTACAATTATAAACTTCAGAAAATATATTTATTCCTATCATCAAGTATTTTTTAACTTCTACTAACCCCTACTTACTAACCCTCTACAAAAAATCTGCCACAAGTTTGGTTTTATTTAAATCTAGTCCCTCCTTTTATAGCAATGTACTTAGGTGCATCTGTCAGAGAGAGACATAGATGAACAAGGGGGGCGGTGGCAAGGGCGTAGCCAGGGGGGGGGGTTGTAGGGGTGGCAACCCCCCCCCCTTTTGGGTTGGTGGAGGTAAAAATTTGGGGGTCCAAAGAGAACAATTTTAAAAAATTTCCTCGCGCTTCGCTCCGCTCAGCGCTCGACATTTATATACCTTTTTACAACATTTAAGTGATGTTTTTATTGAATTTCAAAGACAATTTTAGAAAATTTTTTCGTGCTATCGCACGATTTTTAATGTTATACCTTTTTAAACCGGAAATTTTTCAAGTTTAACTTAAAAAAACTGCAAATAACAACAAAAAGAATCACCTAGCGCGAAGCGCAAAAATTTTTACCCTTTTTTAATGTCTTTTTTACGGTATTTTGAAAATTTGGCGTACAACCCCCTACAACCCCCCCTTTTGAAAAATTAGTATGGAGTACAACCCCCCCCCGCTTTCCGAAATCCTGGCTACGCCCCTGGGCGGTGGGGTCCACCCCCCCTAGCCTCGAAATTTTGCCCTCCCCCCTAGAAAAAAATCCAGGGGGCCCCCTCCTCCCAAATTTTCAAATTTTTTACCCCTGACCGCCCTCTAGATTTTAAAATATAACCTTCCTTCCCCTCTTGAGAAAATTTTAAGTACTTTTTTTATACTAAATTTTCTTGCAAAAACGTGAATTTTTAACAAAAATTCATGTTTTACACCATTTTTATACCTGAATATCGCTTTTTATTCAATAAAATGTAGTATTATCTTATAAAAAACTATAATTAAACTTTTAATGGTTTAAAAGTATTTTGCGTCGGAAATTGGACCCCACCTTACCCCCCTTTAGGTTTCAAAATCTTCCAACCCGGGTCGACCCCCCCTAGAAAGCTAGGGGGGTTCGAACCCCCCTAGATTTTGAAATGTCATTTACCCGGGGTAAACACCCCATAGCTTTTTAACCGTGTTCATCTATGGAGAGAGATGAATCGGTGTGCGTTAAGCGGCCAACACCTCTGGCGGCAGCGTGCCACAAAAACCCCAAAAAAACCTTCCCAAAAATCCCAACTACCGAGCCCCTTCTAAAATTAGAGATTCCCCCGACACCATTGAGAGGTCTTAGAAAATGAGTTTTTATGAAAAAGATGATATTTCTATAAAAACAAAAAAAACAATCAAAAACAAGAACTAAATGTATCTTACTTTTAATCTTAAAGGCGCCGTTTGTATTGTCCCAATCGGAACAAGAGGCCCTTTCACTACCGTCCAAGGATGGCTCGTATCGCGAATACTCGTTATTTTCATTTCTAGCTGCTAAAATTCCAGATCTCGCTTCTGATTCCCCGAAAAAATTCTCGGGAGCGGTAGATAATTTTTTGAGAATGGAAGAAATACTCGTGTGTTCTAAATACGCGTTTGCGTTGGACCACTCTATTCGAAGACCGCAACGTTTTTTTTCAACCGTCATATTTGTTGGTAGACTGTCTAAAATTTTTTTAAACAATTTTTTAATTATATACTGAATAACAAAAATAGAAAAGGTCCTACACAGGCAGCGCAGGAAATACATAATTGTTTTTGTGATAATATGTTATATTATCACAAAAACTTAAAATTTCGACGGGAAAATTTATATACTTATACTTACATAAAAATTGATATGGATTAAAAAAACAAAAAAAAAACAACAGAAACTTTAAGTTTCATATAACGTAAATGACGAAAAGTGATCAAAATTTCCTGGAAAAGAGATTAAAAACATTGTTGATTTGGAACGGTGAATGGCAAGCAGACAAACAACAACCAATAAAATAGAATTAAATTTACAATGAAAAAAAAACCAACTTACCGTTATAATTTGGGGCATGAGCAGTAAGCAAATGTTGTCGATAGGTGCTGGCGAGCGGGAAAGTTTCATGGAAGACGTCCGAATTGCTGTTAGGTTCACAGAACTCGCAGCGAATTCCCGCCAAACCGCTGGTATGAGATCTAAAAATAAAATCAAGCATTTTCGTTACCACTACCAAAAAGTCTATAGACAGTCGGTATAGTCAGTGACGATAAAAAAGACCCAGCCTTGTATCTTAGAATTATAAGCTTTCTAAAAAATCGTTGCTTGAAAAGTCGCACAAAACTGCATTATATGTGCAATTTTATAGCAAAATTTAAGTCAAAAATTTAGAGTAAAGTCGGACATTTAATATTCTTGACGCGACTAAATGCAGATTGGTGCAACGTGAAATTAGATTTTATATCACTATGCCCAAATAAGATCGACATAAAGATAAAAATACATTTTTGTTATAAAATGCTTTGCGATTATTAAAACCAAAACGCGTTTTAAACGCGGAAAATGAACGCACCAGTTCAACTTAATGTTAATCAGCTGCTTTCGACCTTCCGTTTCCAAATTTTTTTACACTGTGGCACGCGGTATAAACCCCAACACCAATACAATCCTAACGAGTTTTATTGGTGTTGGGGGGGAGGGTGGCACGCGCACGGAGAGCAATCTTTTAAAATGGGGGGGCAATCAGCGGAGACAGACAAAAAAGTATAAAAGGAGAAAAAAAAAGAGAATATAAAAAAAGAAAACCAAGAAGAACGAAGGGGCATTAAAACGGGGGGTGGAAGGCACAACCATTATTAAAGCAGAAAGAAGAACATTTTCAGAACTTGCTTAGGTCTAAATACACACTTCGGTCCGCGTCTTATACACAATGAAATTCTCAAAAGGTTAAAGTGTAGTAGTATAGTGAGGTTCTCCAGAGCCCAGAAGCCACCCCCGGAGCCCCGAGATCCGGAGCAACCACCGAGGTTCCGCTCTACTTTTGTGCTAATATTATGAATAAATAAAGAGTGAATGCTATAAATTATTTTGTCAAATTTTTTCTGTAATCTACATTTTTTTAAAACTTACTTAAAACAGTAAAAGTAGTCTTAAAATGCAAATAGAGTAATTTTAAATGTAATTCAAGCTTAAACAAGCTTAAAACCGCTCATTTAAAGGGCAAAGCTTCGGAGCATGATACTGAGGTTAGCAAACATGTGCACGGTCTGGAAATGCCCCCCGGAATATTAGTGGCTGTGCCCCCTCCCCGCCAAAAAATGAGAAGTATCCAAAAATTATGGCGCCATTTTCGACCTATTATGACGCCATCATCGCCAATTTTTTTTGCTGTTTTAGCCTATTTGAATAGTTTTTAAGACATTTTTGACCTGTTTGTCCTTAAATTTCACCTTTTTTGTCCTTTTTTTTCGTTCTTTTTCTCTATATTTCTTCTTTTTTTTTGTCTTTCTACCCTGTTGCCCCTCCCCCCCCCCTCGTTAAAAAAAGTTGCCCTCCGTTCCGTGAGTATAATATCAGTATGTATCAATCAATGTATCATACCGCAAATGGTTTCCAATTGATGCAACTGGAAATAATCCTGAGCAAATGGAGCAAACCAATTGTACATCCGCAGTTAACTGAGGAGTAGGAGTTGAAAGTAAGCTATTCTGCGCTAAATATTTAAAATTAAAATTTAAAAAAAATGTATATACATCTATTGCAAAAAATTAGTGAAATTAATATTTAAGCAGTTAATAAACACATAATAAGTTTATTTCGAAGATTTTTCGATTTGATTATCTTCTTTAAGTTTTCAAAAGCCTAGACCAAAAGCCTCAGCTGGTACAATTTGTAATGTTGAGGTCAAAGTTTTGGTCTTAGTCAAGTTTTTTTGTACGTTTATTGAGTTTTCGAGAAAAAAAACCCACGTACTGCATGTGCTGCAAAAAACACTATTCTGTGCTTGTCTAAAAGTATTTAACGCAATATTTTTGCGGTTAATTATTAATAAGTTATACACGGAAGCATTGCATGTTATATCACCCTGCAAACAAAAAATAATTCACTAAAAAATTTATTTCTTTATTCACGTAAAAATTAGAAAAAAACCCTGAACTGTATTTTAGCAAATTGTATAAGGAAATCAACGCGGTAGAGCTAAATTTTAAATTAAAAGCTTATAAGGCCTGATTTTTGAGTTTAGTCAAATTTTTTTAGTTAATTCGGTGTCTAGGAAAATCTAAAAACTGTTCAACTACTTTCTATTTTTTTATATACAGAATTTTAATGATTTTATTGTTATGTTGTTTGAGTTGAGTCAGAATTTTCAGTCAATTCAGTCTTTAGGAAAATCTAAAAAACTGTTGAACTTCCTTATTTTTAATAATTTTGTTTCTATTTTGCCACTAGTCGAACCGCTACCATTTCAGTCATCCTTGCCCCAGCTCTGGTCCAATGGGACAAAACTCACAAAAACACATTTTACACTCGAAAACAACTTAATTTTTAACAACGACTAACAACCTGGTTTATAAATTAATAAATGAAGAATTAAAACAAAAAAATAAATTATCGGATTACCGGAGCAAAATTCTTCGTGTCTTGCAAGCGCAAAAACGCTTTGGAACATGGCGTAGCAGTTTTCGCATCTACGTGTCGTTACAAATAATAGAAAATAATCAATTATGATGGAATCCATACATGAGCATCAGTGGCGTGCCCAGGGGGGGGGGGGGGCGGGCGCCCCCCCCCGAAAAACGGCGAAGCCGGATTTTTTTGTAACCCTTACGTTTTTTCAATTTTGGGAGAGAAAAATTTTTTCTTTGATATTAATACAGAAACTTTCCTGATGCCTTCCAAAAGCATATTAATTGTCAAAAAACCAAAATTTTCCCGCTACGCGGGTAGTTTAAATTGACAATTTATCTTAGTTTGTTGATTTGAAATCGATTATCACGTTCAGTAGTTAAGGCATGGCATACATGTTTAATAAAACTGCTATAAACACTATTATCCTTTTATTAACGTTTAAACACATGTTTTAAATGTATAGGTATAAAAAAACCTTAAAATTTGTAATAAGTATCATCTGGAATTAAAATTTCTATTGTATTTTAGCACCTTAAATTAAAAATTTTCTCCCCCGGGGGGCATTCTGCCCCCGGACCCCCCTGACAAGGGGCTCTGCCCCTTGACCCCGCTGGGGGGCTCTCGCCCCCCAGAGCCCCCATATCTGGGGGGCTCCCGCCCCCCAGAACCCCTTCAGGGTTAGTTTTTACCCTCCAGACCGCCCCCCCCCCCCGAAATGAATCCTCGGCACGCCACTGATGAGCATGGACCGCCAAGCTAGGGGGTGGCTACCCCGTGTAAATGGCCTTTTAAAAGCTAGAAGGGGGGTCCAGGGAGGGTCCGTTTCGTAACCCCTAGCGTTTTAGGGGGGTCGATCCGGGGTAGACTAGTTTGAAATCCAAAGGGGGTCCCGTTTCAAAACAAAGTCACATTAAATCATTTATTTAAGTTTTTAAGCTCTAAAAAAGAATTATATATACTAATATAGGCTATTTATGTATAAATATGCTATTATGTATGTTTATGTACCGTGTTTGTTGTGACAGTAAATTTTGACCTAAACTCGTGTTTGTTGTGACGGGAGGGGGTAAATTTTAGACGGGGGGGGGTGGGTGTAACGTAAAAGTTTCGGGGGAGGGCCTCCCTCTAGATTTTTTTCGAGAGGGGGGGGGGGGCGGGGGGGGACCCACCTACCCCCCTAGGCGGTCTGTAGATTAAAACTTTATAAACACAAAGGCAGACAGACCTGTGCAGAGTTTGGAAATGCCCCCCCGGAATATTAGTGGCTGTCCACCACCCATCCCTTTCCCCCCGTTTATTTGCCCCCCTCTTGCCTCCCTCCGCCCAAAAATAAAAAAGTAAGTATCCAAAAATTATGGCGCCATTTTTAACTTATTATGACACCATTATCGCAAAATTTCTGTAGTTTTTAGCCTATTTTAATGTTTTCTAAGATATTTTAAACTTATTTTTATTTAAATTTTGCTTTTTTTATTCCGTTTTTTTTTCTTTTTCTCCTCTGCTTGCCCCTCCCTTTTAAAAAAAATTGACCCTCTGTTTCGGAATTGCCCCTCTTCCAATAAAACCCCGGGGGGGGGGGAGAGGCAGTGCACAGGTCTACAAAGGAGCCTGGCGCTCTTTTTTCCCCACAGAAGATTTTATTTACTTGAATTTTTTATTTTACTATATGAAAAAGGGTTTTGTTTTTTATTACACTTCATAAACTTTTATAAAACTTCAAAGATTTCAAAGTTGTAGTTGTAGCAAATGCTCAACAATTGATAATCAAGTTTTATCATACAACGTGCTTTGTTTCAGAATTAGACAGCGCTTATGGCTACAATGTTCTTGCGTTTTAATTAAAGTTGAAGTCAGTGGCGTGCTTGGGAGGGGCGCTCCCCCCAATCCGGTGAAGCCGGATTTTTTCGTAAAGGGGGAGAGAAAAAGTTTGAATTTTTTGAATTTTGGGAGAGAAAAACTTTTTTTCTTAAATATTATTACTGAAACTTTCCCGGTGCCTTCCAAAAGCATATTAATCTTAGTTTTTCGATTTCAAATCGATTTTGCCGTTCAATAGTTAAGGCATACATGTTAAATAAAACTACCATAAACTCTATTAACCTTTTATTAACGTTTTAAACACATGTTTTAAATGTATAGGGATAGAAAAACCTTAAATTTTGTATTAATTATCATCTGGAATTAAAATTTCTAGTGTATTTCAGCGCCTTAAATTAAAAATTTTCTCTACCGGGGAATCCTGCCCCACGGACCCTCCATTTCTGAGGGGCTGCCGCCCCCCAGACCCCCCTCAGGGTTGGTGTATACCCCCAGACCTAAATAATAGATTTTTTCCTAGTAATACACCAGACAATTTTATTAATAATATTATATTTATATTATTAATTTCAATATTATTTATAACGACAAAACCTGTAAGCAATTGCACTGTCACTTAGATCTTCATCAGGCTCAAACTTGGCTATTTCTACCTAAAAATTAAATATGGATTTCGATAATGAATATTTTGCACTGCTCTTCCTCTTCCCCTTCCCTACCAACCTTGATTGGACCTCAGACCTGTGCACTGCCCGCCCCCGGGGTTAAAACGGGGGGGGCGATTCCAAAATGGGGGTGGGGCAGGGGGGGTGCAACTTTTTTGAAACGGGGGGGGGGGCAGCACGGGGGGAAGAAAAAAAAAGTGAAAAAAAAGGATAAAAAAAAGAGAAAAAAAAGAAAGGAAAAAGGGAAAGAAAGGGACAAAAAAGCGGAAATAAGATAAAAATAGGTCTAAAATGGCTTAAAATACATTGAAATAGGCTAAAAACTGCAAAAAATTCGCGATGATGGCGTCATCATAGGACAAAAATGGCGTCATATTTTAAGGGTACTTTTTCATTTTTTGGCGGGGGGGGGCAATAAAACGGGGGGGGGCAAATTCTCCAATAAAACGGGGGGGGGTATTTTCAGACCGTGCACAGGTCTGGGACCTTATGTACCAAATTATAGGAGCGGGAGTGTCTTCTTTCTTTTTGCTTTCTTCAGAGTTGGTTTTTAATCTTTGCATAATTTTCCACAGGCAAATACTTAACGGCAATACAACAACAAACCATTAGAGGTGGAGTGAAATCGAGAGCCTTCCATAAATACACGGTACGTCCAAAAATAAAAAGTAAAGTTTAAGAGGGAAATAAAAAAAACCACTCCTTTTTAGCGTTTAATGCGACATCACAATTTTTGAGGTGTCTAAGAACTGTGCAATGCCCCCGGGGCTTAACAAGAGTGTACGTCGCGTTGCTGCAATTCTAAAATCAGGTAGAGGGATAGAGGGGGCTATTTAATTAAAAAGAAAATGCGGACAAAAACAAAAAAATAGGTGACAGAATTCACAAAAAATAGCCAAAACGGTGGTTATTTCTCGAAAATTAGTTTAAAAATAACGATTACCAAGTTAGGGGGCGCACAAAAACAAGGGGGGTCATCGCCAAGTCGTGCCTTGTCGGTAGTTTATTCCAATTTTTTAGCAAAATTTTTTTAACTCAATAATTTAAGTGTTTTTAGGTCTAATATTGAATTTAATGTATTAAAACAGCCTATTTAGGCCTAAAAAGTGTATTTAAACACTGTTTTTAACTAAAAAACCGTGTTTTGGACAGTAAATAAAAAAATATACTTCCAAATTGGTCGGGACGGGTGGAGGTGGGTCAGCCTCGCTAGGGGGGGGGGGTCAGGCCGGACCGCTCTCGAGCTTTGGGGGGAGGAGGGGCCCCCTGAATTTTTTCTAGGGGGAGGGGTCCAAAATTTTGGCTCTAGGGGGGGGGGGGGGGGGCACCCCTCTGTCCCCCCGAAAA
>JASAMX010024034.1:0-25116 GCA_030248175.1 Microlaimidae sp. YZB2_3 | reverse complement strand
TGAAGAACGCCACAAATTCTTGAATTGTTTTTCTATTTGCAATAAACGTGTTATATTAGATTGATGGTTATTTTTTAATTAAACTTTAAGCAAATGGCATTTCTTTCTTTTTTTCAAAATTTTTACCACAAGAATAAATATGGTTTGGTGATATCAGATAATTATAATTATAAAAATTATTTGTGCATGATCAGCAGAGAGAAAGTAAATTAGTTGCACTGCATTATTGTTTCAGACAAAAGCAAAATCTGCCGGTTGCCCAAATTTCCAGGTCGGTGCCGGGCTGCCATTCCGCGATGGTACTTCAATTCAGATATCGGAAAGTGCGAGGTATGAAATTATTTGAGAAAACTTTCGTTTCAGTGATGTTCCAGAATTTGAACGCCGTAAAAAGACGAATACATTCGAGGCGTACGTCTAAGGTTACGCCGTGCGACACGCAAGGCAACCCAGCATATTTAAGTCTATAAAAGCGTGTTAATGCAAATTCGGCGGGGAATAGTGTGACGTATTAATATTAATATAAGTTGCTATTCTAAACTGATAACATAGGTGAAAAAAAGCTTTTCATTTTATTTAAATTTTTTATTAATAAAAACGGTTTCCCTATTAAAAGATTTTTATTATTATTATTAAAACGGTTATTATACATTTAAAATTCTATTTCTACTCTATCTGTATATTTTAAAGGCGAAAAATGGCATATTTTTCAATCTTAAACTGGAGGAAGCCAAATCAAATATAAAATTTTAAAAAAATATCAGTGTCACAACCTTAAAACGCCGATTAAAAAAAAGATTCAAATTTGGGTTAAAACAACGATATCCGTTTTAGCTTTTTCCCGATGGGATTCCAAGCGGGAGGAGAAAGGCGGGTCTTAGACTTTTTTTAGCTCATCGTTCATGGGCTGATAGTATTGTAATTCTGAATTCTTTGGCCTGACGTTTCTGACTTTTAACAGTAAACAACATTCTTTCACAAGAAACGTTTGCAATCAACTTTAAAAAAATATTTTCAGCGCCTTATTTCATTTTAGACTAAGTAAATAAACACAGCCAAAAATATTTTTCGTCATTTCTTTAAGTTTTTTTTTATCCCTAGTGCAATTCAATCGATTTTGAAAGAGACTTTAATTTATTTTGCTCAAAAAGACGTTTTTAGGCTTTCACTTACGGCGGATGCAACGGAAATGAGAACAATTTTGAACAAAAGAAGACTCGCGTAATTGGTGCGTAGACTCGAAGTGACAACAGCCAAGGTATGTATTAAGGTTTCTTGGCGCATTTTTTTTTTTTTTTTTTGACCAACGTTCAGTAGTAATTTTTTTAAAAATTGTTGTAATTGTAAAATATTATAATATTTTAAAATATCAAATGGGCTTTTATTCTTCCGTTTTTTTAACCACACCGGCATGGGCGTAGCCAGCGTATTTGGGAAAGGGGGGTCAAACCCTGAACAAAATTTCCGAAAATGGGGGTTGCAAGGGGGTCGAAAACCTAAACGTTTTAAAGGGGTAAAATAAACTTTCCGCACTTCGCGCGGAGTGTTTATTACCTTGTTTATGCCACATAAGTCATTTTTTTGTTATTCAAATAAAAGTAAGTATTACGGGTGTCATTAGTACGTAAAACTAAAGCTAAAGTGCTTTAGTACTAAAGGGTTTTTTGGGCTTAGTACTAAAGCTAGGGCGCGGCTAAACTGAAATTAGCTGGCAAAAAGCTTGGCAAAAGGTATGGGCCCGGCAAAACGTTAGCTTTTGCCAGGAAAACGAAAAATCACCCGTAACCAAAAAAATGACCAAAAAACCAAATAAAAAGTGTTCACCAATCAAAAACATGATTATTTAAAGAGATTTTTATCCATGAAGTGGAGAGATATGATGGGGTCCTTTAACTTCAAAATGTTGAACCTCCCCTCCTAGACAAAAATCGAGTTCTCCTCAGCAAAGTTCTTTTTTTTAATCTGGCACCCATCCAGAATTTTAATCTGACACCTCAAAGGTATTTTTAATCCACAAGACACACCCTGACCCTCTTTTAGATTTCAAAATTTTGCGATACATCCTTTCCAAAATTTAAGATGCAATTTACCACCGGTAACCAACAACCTCAATCCATTCCCTCACTCTTAGCTGCCTAAAAACTATGCTTATATAAACTTGAATATACTATATTTTTACTTTAAAAGAAACATGAGTGAATATTGTAAACAAAAATGCTCATTAAAGTGATTAAAACGAATTTTGGTTTTAAGGTGCATATGAATATGGGGTTTTATTATTTTCTGTTTCTTATTTTTGTTTAAGCATTAGAAAATACTGATTTTTTGCTTTTTTGAAGTATTTTTCAAGTTTCTAAGTGCTTAATTTTAAAATAATCTTATTTTTACAATTTCACATGGGTATTTTGTAAAGTTTATTATGCAGTAAGCGTTCTTTTTAATAAAAAATGTTGGTTAAACGTTTTGTTGCTTTAGATATTCATTTCAGAAAAAATTTTTTTTGATAGTTAGCCATTTTGATACATCTGTTAACATTTAAAGTAAAAACTGAAATACAGAGGCAAGAGCAAATTTAAAATTGTAAAATTAACCCTAAAAATAATATTTTTAAAATATAAAGCTTAGACCTAATGCAATAAACGTTAAGTTTTTACCCTAAACTTAACAATGCAATGCCAAGAATTACCTTAAAAAAAGGATAATTTTTTAAATTTAGGAACATTTCCATATATGTCAGTTTGGCAAAAGCTAAGGCTAAAGTGCTTTAGTACTAAGCCTTTTTTGGGCTTAGTACTAAAGCTAAGGCTAAACGATTTTTGAACCTTTAGTACTAAAGCTAAGGCGCGGCTAAAATGAAATTTCCCGGCAATGCACACCCGTAGTAAGTATAAAACAAAGAAAAAAATTTTTTACAAACAATTTGATACCTTAAAATTTTCGATTTTTAAAACATTAACAACAGAAAAATAAATACATTGAATTACAGCTGAGCAGTGCAAAGTGCAAAAAATGTTTTTAAAATTACTCAGACCTGTGCACTGCCCCCCTGGGGTTAAAACGGGGGGGGGGGCAATTCCAAAACGAGGGCACGGGGGGCAACTTTTTTGAAACGGGGGGGCAATAAAACGGGGGGGGGGGCAAGCAGGGGGAAAGAAAAAAAAAAGAGAAAAAAAGGAGAAAAAAAGAAGGGAAAAGGGAAAAAAGGGACAAAAAAAGCGGAAATAAGGTAAAAATAGGTCTAAAATGGCTTAAAATACATTGAAATAGGCTAAAAACTGGCAAAAAATTCGCGATGATGGCGTCATCATAGGTCAAAAATGGCGTCATATTTTTAGGGTACTTTTTCATTTTTTGGCGGGAGGGGCAATAAAACGGGGGGGAGCAAATCCTCCAATAAAACGGGGGGGCATTTTCAGACCGTGCACAGGTCTGATTACTTCTGCTAACCCTAAATTTTTAATCCCACTAGGGTAGTGCATTTAATTTCGGCACATTTCCCAATTGGGCATTTTTGATTTTGGACTATATCTTTGGTAATTCTGGACGGAATACGACGTTTGATAGCTCAAATGAGAGCTAATTATATGTAAATGACTGTCGTCAGCTTTTTATTTGTTATGTTATGATATTTTCATGTGAAATTGTGTGATTTATAAAAAATAAAATTGTTACTCGTTTTTAGAACATGGGCATTTCATGATTACGCAATAAATTGGTTTAAAAATTAAACTGTCCTGGTAAAATTTAGTCTATTTTCAGAATTTTTAGTCCCCGTGGTTCTACGTTGCGTCTGTGGTGAGCAATCGTTATTAAATAAAATTGTGTAATTTCGGCACACATATTGCTGTAAGTAAAAACAGGTTGAATTAATTGGTCGGGTGTTAAATTGTAGTTGTAAATAGTTAAAAGACAACGTTGAAATGTGTAGGCGTCATAGAACTGCACTTAAACTCGATTAAGGGGGTCCTTTTAAAAAGTGCCGAAATTAAATGCACTTTTTTTCCCAAATTTTGCTCATTTTAATACCATTTCGGATTTTAGCTGTAACTTTTTGCCAGTTACACGTTGAACAACAAGTAGAAGCTTAAATTAAAGAAAACTGTCTGGAGATAATGATAAAATTTTAAATTTTTGAAAATGATGATTTTTTGACTGAGAAACAATTGATTGTTTGTAAAGTGCCGAAATTAAATGCATACATTTAATTTCGGTAATTTTTTGTTTTTTTTTAAAAACTGATTTAATTAAGTAAAAATACTTTCGTACAGTGAAACTTTTGTGACGCAACGCAGTATCGTGAAAGCTTTAAAATGAGCTATCAAACATGAAAATTGGGCCATACAGTGAAAAGTTACATTGGAAAAACGAAAAAGTGCCGAAATTAAATGCACTACCCTATATAACAATCTAAGGGGGGGGGGGGTCCAGCATAGTCGTATCAAGATTACAAAACGAAGTAACCTTAAGTTTGGAAGTGGAGACTATATAATTAATCGAGCGCTGAGCGAAGCGAAGAGCAAGAAAATTTTTAAAAAATAGCCGTTCTAAACCACAAATTTTTATCCTTGGCGACCCAAAAGAGGGTCTAACCCCAAAATTTTCTCTTTGTTGACCCAAAGAGGGGGATCTAGACTAGACCCCCTGGCTACGCCATTGCACACTGGCAAGGTTTTGCAATTCTTAAAGGGCTGGTTTACACTGAAGTGGCAAGTGACAAGGCGTTTCGCGCGCGTTGACACCATTAACCTGGCACTTGTCACTGCTATGAAAACGCCTTGTCACTTGTCATTCCGGTTTGAAGCAGGGCCAAAGGAATTTGGTTTTTATTAGACGTTTGTTCCCTGCCCATGGACGCGGGTCCGTGCACATTCCAGAAGAGCCAGTGGCACTTCGACAGCTCAGCCGGAGAATGCCGCCCATTCACCTACGGTGGCTGCCGCGGTAACGGGAATCGCTTCGACTCCAAAGAGAAATGCCAGGCAACGTGCCAAAGGAGAGCCGCATCACTTATAGACCCATTGAGTAAGCAACGATTCCCGTTTTATTAATGTTTCAAAAATCGTACGCACTATACAGCTCCCGTTGTGTTAATGTTTCAAAAATACAACAATGTTTCAAAAATACAACGCACTATACAACTTCGGTTGTCTTAATGTTTCAAAAATGCAATGCACTATTAATACAAGTAGCAGATGTACGTATCTACTTTGACTCGAAAAAAAATGCCAATCAACGTTCACTTATAAACCCATTAGGTATGCAATAAATAACTCCCGTTTTGTTAATGTTTCAAAAATAGGACAAATAGATGGAGGCACTATAATACAAATTACGAAGTAAGTTTGACTTCTAAACCCAACGGCACTGCAGAAGTGACAGAGCGGTCGCAACAGCCGCCGCGCAGAATAATTTAAAAAATAAAAAACAATAACGGAAATGCCCATTGTATTTCGAATTAATTTTTTACGCGGCCTAAAGTCAGTAAAAGCTACAGCTAGAGTGACATAGGATGTTTTGAATTTCGTTTTAATTTAAACGTAGCAAACTGAGTCAGTTTATTTTGTAATTTACATAAGATGGGCAAACATCCTATAAAAATATTTAATATTCATTCCTATATGAATATATTAACATAAAAACATAGGTAAAAAACATATACATAACAGAACAGAAAGTAATTTTTTTATGATAACATAACGGAAAGTAATTTTTAATATCTTTTTGCGCAATAAATGACGTTTTCAGATATAAATTTTTTATATTTTTATGTTTATTTTTTTTATTTTAACCATTTCAAGTATTTGGAAATGGATTTGAAATGAACCGCTGGCATTAATCCAACAACATTCAGTGTTTAAGTAATGTCGCGTCCTGGTGGCATTCGAGTTCAAAGATCAAAAACCGTGTCAATGGAAAAATACAAAAGTGTTACATTTTTTACAATCTTTCTACCAACAACAAGTTTCATTTGGCTTTTTATTTCTTGATGCGCAAATCAATGACTGGCTACCGCTTGCCGAAATAAAGAAGAGGAAAAAATATAAATTAAGATTATAGTTTTCGCTTAAATGAAAATTTTGCTGAGCGAAATGTTATATATTTAAAATTTTTACATCTTTTTTTCTGTAATTTCAGAATCTAGAGTTCTGAATGTCCAGAAGTCTAAGGCATATAAAACGATTTTTAGAGAAACAGAAGAACCAGGAAACACTCTTAAGTTTTTTGAGCGAAAAACGCGCTATACGTAAAAATTCAGTTCTTCTTAATTTTTATTCCAGTACTTTACCAATAGACCTAAAAATGGTATTATTATTGTCGCTAGCTAATTTAACATTACTTTTTATGGTAGATGACTTCTAAAACATCAGAAAAAGTGGTCTTCAGTTTTAAAGCGTTTTGTTGGGTTTTTTTGTTTTTAAATTTAAATAATTAACTCAGAAGTCTCAAATATTTGGACCAGACAAGTCTTGGAATTCGCAGAACATACTAAAAAAATAAGCAGATTAGATATTATAGAATATTATTAATGTTTTGTCTCCAATTTTTTTTTAGTATTGTGCCTTGAAAATATGGACGCAGGAGATGACTGCGAAACGAAAACTACCCGATGGTATTACAACTTTCAGTCTGGAAAGTGCAAGGAATTTACATACAACGGATGCGCAGGAAATTCAAATCGCTTCGAGACCCGAGAAGGCTGCGAACACGTTTGCGGTCGATTGTTTAGCGATTTTGTGAAAGGTGGATTTTTTTAAAATTAATATAAGAAAATTTTGTTTGGGGTTATTCGCCGGCAAGTGGATTTTCGAAAATAACCAGCCATTGTTTACTTTTTTGGGAATTTTTAAAAGCCAAAGAAAAGTAGCTACTATCTGAGTGATTTTATTGCAATTCTTACTGGGTCCGTTTAAAAACCCCATGGACCAATTCCGTATAGGCCAAAATCCCCATAAACGTTACAAAATCCCCATAAGGTGGTGTAAATTCACCATGAATATAATGCGTTTGCAATATTTCCTTTAAATTTTGACATTTGGAAAATACAACAAAATTTTATCATGATAAAATTTTGCTTGATTTTAGGGCTTTGCTTAGGCTTAGGGAAAAAATTAAAAATTTTTTAATGCTTTTATGATTAAAACTTTTTTTAACACAGTTTAGTTTGCAAACGCATTTCTGATTGTTATGGAAAATTTGAACTAAGTTATGGGGATTTTTGCCATGGGGATTTTGCACGTCCCCTTTTTATTTTATTCATTTTTTAATGTACGACAGAATATAATCCTAGATCGTCTAAATTTTCTGACAATTTGAAGTCGAAACACGAAACGCAAAGAATTGTGTTTTTTTTATAACGTAAACAAATGTATTCACCAGAGAAATAGAACCCCAGGCATGTTTAAGAAAAAAATGGGTAAAGAATTAGAGGTTCGGTAAATTTTAAGAAGGGGGTGTTCAACTAAATAGAAGAATTTTACCCTTTTTTTCAAAAAAAGGATTATTATTAATCATTCATTCTAAGTCCTTTTAGTTAAATACTGTTGTGTTAAGTATGTGTATAGTATACTTTATTTACATTTTGTCGTCACTGCAACAAAATGAGTCTTGGTCATTATAAAATACAAGCAAGTGTGACTTATTCTATAGTTTAATGAATGCTGTTTAAAATCTAAAAAGCGTCACAGCTGCGTACATTTTTACACATTTTAAATTATTCGTTGTACTAACGAAGATATTAACTCTACCATATTTTTTCGTTACTACGGCAGACTAAACCACAATGCGTGTGAAATATATAAAAATATATGTGAAATATATATGCGACTGCGAATCATTTTAGATTTCAAACAGCGCGCTAGATAATATAGAAAATAAAGTGGCTTGTATCTTATGATGACTGGGACTTATTTTGCCCTAAGAACTCTACAACATTTCCGTTTCAGACGATTCCGTTGTGAGTTTGGAAGTGAGCGGGGAGAAGAGCGAGTTCCAGAAAGGGGAGCAGATCCTGTTGAATTGTCTGGCGAAGTCGGCCGATGCGAAATTTGAATCGGTGGTTTGGTACAGGGACACCCATAGGATTCACAGTCACAAACACAGGCGGAGAGAGGTTTTAGTCGTTTTTTTAACGTTGTCTTTAGTGATGTTCCTAACGCACACCTAAGCACTGCTCCCCCCCGTGGTTTTATTGGTGAGGGGTAATTCCAAAATGGGGAGTGCGAGGGGCAACTTTTTTGAAGCGGGGGGCAAGCAGGGGAGAAGGGGAAAAAAGGAAGAAAAAAAGAAGGAAAAAAAAGAGACAGGTGAAATTTAAGTAAAAATAGATCTAAAATGGCTTAAAAAGCATTCAAATAAGCTAAAAACTGCAAAAAAATGGCGATGATGGCGTCATAATAGGTCGAAATTAACGTCATAATTTTGGGTACTTTTTTATTTTTGGGTGGAGGGCTGGAAATCCTCCAATAAAGCAGGGGGGCATTTCCAGACCATGCATAGGTCTACTAACGTTAGAAATGGGGCACCAGAGCTCTGTTAATTTAAAACAGAGGGAGCTCCAGTGCTCGGCCCTTTATATTAGCGATTCCACGCTGATCAAAGCTTGAATAATTTGACATAGTTTAACAAGAATTTTGACAAAATGATTCTTAGCATCGTTGTTTTTAATTTATGAAATTAAAAAATAAATTTGACGGACCTTGTGAGCTCCGGCGGTTGCTTCAGAGCTAAGAGCTCCGGGAAAAATCACTACTTGTTATTGTTGCCAGCTATGGGCGGAAAAAAGGGCTACTATTTGTGTCGAGCATTTTCATAAGTTGAAGATTCGTTAAGTTTTTTTAAAAACCCATAATTTTTAAAATATTAACTCAAAACGTACTTATATAATATGATGCTGTCGCATGTTAAATTATGCCTTGTGGTAATTTTTAGTTATTAAACATACAATGATAATGTAGTAATTAATGAATGTGTGACGTTCAAAAATATTAGGCCGAATAAATCGAGTTTTTGCAAAAAAAAGTTGCGTATTTTTGGCTGAAAAATCAGAAACACAGGGCTTAAATCCGTATTATGGAGCCTTAGTACCTCATTGATTGTTGTGCTGCGTTACGCCATCACCCCTCCCAGTTTTACCTTAGAGCTCGCGTATTTATCCCTTAGATGCGTCATATTTTTGCAACATTATTGCAGGGTAAGTTTTTGCAAAATGTTTAAACAATTAAATAAATGGTTTGCAGGTGATGAGCGGCGGGGCCTTGGTGATAAACGACGCCAAAATAATAGACAGTGGGAATTACACCTGCACGGCCGTTATTGACCAATCAGAGACCGTTTCCACGCCCTTTAAAATAACTGTTCTGGGTAATTAGTTTCTATTATTTTATTAATAATATCAGATTTTTTAAAATATTGCCCTGCTATAAAGGGAAAAATAAGCTAAAAGAAGATTAATAAATAATTAAAATAAAACAAAAAAAGGTAATTAAAATTTTAAATACGACACCTAATTCTAACAAAAATGAATTCGGCGTAGCGGCGGAATGACGTGGAATAAGAAAAATAAGAAACCAAACTAACAATAGCAAACAAAAAAAAAAACAAAGTTATAATGTTTACTTTAGAGGCGAACTGCAGGGTTATAAAGTTGAGAAACCAACCAAAAAACAAAGCTATGAATGTTTAATTTTAGATTTAGAGCTGTAACGAGTTTATTTGGGTTTGGTTTATCAATATGTTACGAGTGTAGTGTATTTTGATTTGATTGGTAAGAAAGACAAATTTATATAAAGAACGTTTATGTATGAAACAAAGAATATATCACAATAAGACAAATATATAAAGTTTGGATTTTTGGAGGATTTGGGTTGGGTGCGGGCTGTGAGGTTAAATTCGGGCTGTAGTAAATTTGGGTAGTTGGGTTGGATCAGAGGTTTTTTTGGCTCGCAGGTTTAATCTCGTCAACTCTTTTCTCGCCTTATATTTTACTATCCCAACTAATATTTGGTGGCACTATTTATATGTTTTGCTTATAGTAATTATACAATCTATATGATGTGAAAAGGATTAATCTAAGGGTTTAAAACCAAAGGCGGTATTTCGGATTCTTATGATCGCTGGGTTATTTCCTTTTAGTTTATAAATGTAAATACAGGAATGACACTTTTGGAGATTTATAAGCAACCACTAAAGCTGATATTTAATCTGGTTAAGTACTCTTGGGCGGAAATGGCGTTAATCTGTTATAAGTGGTGAGTTAATCCAAAATGTGTGAAGTGCTTTTGAAGAGGTTATAAAACTGGGTACATTTGGTTTCAATATTGGAAGGTTTGAGATTGGATTAGCTAGGTGTTACAGAGCTAACAACCCAAAAAAAAAAGTTTTAATAATGTTTTAATTTGGGTTTAGAACCTAAAGTTCCGCAATGCAGGGATATGAACTCGGCAACGGACTGCAAAATGATAGTGGCGGCATCCTTGTGCAATCACAAGCACTACGGAAAGTACTGCTGTCGCAGCTGCAAGGCCGCTCGAGGAGAGAGCGTCACCCCCCGGGAACCGTAGTACTACTCGCGTCCACCCGCTACTAAAGCGACACCCGCGGGATTGAGAGCTGTAGCTATATTATCGTACTGCCAGTGTATTATTATTATTATTATTTTGGATTTTATATTTTGCCTGCTTCTAGATATCAGTCCACCGTCTGTTTAAACGAAATTTAAAAAAAAACTTTTTGTATTTTTTGTTCTGTTGGTTTTTTGGATAAAACGTTGTCTGTCCATCGCGAAGGTGCTAATGGGTTCATATTTAAGGGTCGGCATAGACTGGCCCGACCTGATTGTATAATTTGTGGAATAAATACATTCTGTAAGGTAGGAAAATAAGAAAGAAATATATGGGAAATAACGGCCCGTTTGCAACTTTGAACCAGTGTTATTGTTTTAGTCTACTATTATTTCGGTATATTTTGTCGAAGGATAATTTTTTTTCTCTCGTTAAAAAATAAACCATGTCTGAATTTAATTTTTCTTTTGTTAAAAGCAGTTTGATAGCGAGATAAAACTCGCCATTTTTCTTCGCTACAAATTATATCCGTCTGGGATAGAAATTTTGCCCTAAGGATATAAATTATAGACAAACAATACCGACAATACTAAGAATAATATTCCGTTTAGGCGCAAATGACTTCCGACAAAGAAGCGTGCTGATTATTAATTTTTATAGAAATATCGGTGTTTTTATTTTAATCTAATGAAAACATTTGGTTTTCAGAAGAAATACATTTTGTAAGAGTAAGTGAAAATAACATTTTTAAAAATTAATCGATAAAGTTCGTCGTTACTACGGCAAAATGAGCCACATGTCATTATAAAATACACGTGACTGTGACTTGTTCTGAAATTATTAGGGTCCCGTTTAAAATTTAAAATGAGTCAGAGAACACATATTTAATACAAACTGTGGCTTATTTTGCCGTAGTAACGACGAATTGAATTTAACCGTGTTCAAAAATGATTTAGTGTCGGATAAGGAATCGATGTGTATATCGTCGTTACTACGGCAAAACGAGCCAGAGTTCGTATAAAATATATGTGACTGTGACTCATTTTTAATTTCAAATAGGACCCTTTTAATTTCAGAATTAGTCAGATTGACTTGTTTTTGTTTGTTTTTTTTTTATAATGACTGTGACTCATTTTGCCGTAGTAACGCACGATATCTTACCAAGGAAGATTTTTTATATGATAATTAATTACCATATGAGTTACAGATTTGTCCGGGGCTCCCCTCCCCCTCGCCATCCCGTTTCATTGTGCCCTCTCCGTTTTCAAGCCTCCCGTCCTCACTCGAAAACAAAAAATATTAAGAATTTTTTCGCGGCAGCAAAAATACTAACACATTTTTTACGCAAATCAATTTACCCATTTTTGCAATATTTAAGCATCTTGCCATTTTGACCAATTTTTACAGAAATTTCACCTGTTTTTCCAAATCTTGTTTTTTTTTTTGTTTTCGATTTCCTTCGGAAAATTAGACTTTTTTTAAAAATAATTACTCTTAGGTTGTTTGTTTAATTTTTTTATCATTATTATCTGATGCTTTGATTTTCAAGAAACTTAATAATAATTTACGTTTCTTCGCAATGGTGAAGTTATTTACGCTATAAAAATCGGTTATTGTGTAGTTTAGTTTTAAAATGTTGTATTTTCTAAAAACGAGAAGAATATTTTTAATTTTATTAACACCTCTAAAACCGCGTATTGTTTTAATAAATTAGTATTTTTAATTTTGATGCAAATTGTAATTTGTTAAGCGTATTGGTTTTATAAGTTTTAATTTAAAATAATTAAAAATCAAAAGTAATAAAAATTAAAATACAAATGAATATTTTTTAACATTTTCTTAATCAAATTCTTTCTTTAATAATATTTTTAAACCATAATGTTACTTTAAATTTTCGCTTTGTTTTTACGCATGCCTTATACTGAAGATTTAACTTTTTTAACCTAAAGATTGTGTATCTATAAAATTCTGGTGCTACATCTCAAATTATAATAATTTAGCCAATTATGGCACGGTGCTAACTTAATTGGACAAGGATTTCAAATAAAATCTTACGTGTATTAGCTCTAAAACCAACTTTTAACCGAGATTATATCATTTTAATTGTAACTATTAATTTAATGTTTAGCAAAGCTTCGTTTTATTTTGGTATTAAATTCTTACATAAGTTATAAATAATGTCATAGATATTTTGTCAAAATTTTTTTGAAAATATTTTTTTCAAAAACTATTAAAAATTGAAAACTATAAAACATCCTAAAAATCTGGATATATATAAAAAACTTCAAGCTTAAGCTTCAGGCCTGGCTGATTTGAAGTCACCCTATTACTCCTAGTAATAATATATACATAAATAGGATAAAAAAGCTCTGATTGTTGCTACTGATCTCTAAAAAACTTAGTTTCTGGTAACATACCTAATTCTAACATTAGTGAATATTTGAACCCCTTGTCCAGCTACGGGTAGTCTATGTCTCTACAGCAAAATTATTTACTATTAGAGAAATTTAAAATCACTCTGATTTTTGATATACAATATTATTTACAGTGGCTGTGCTTTTGTAAATTTTAAATTTTAGAAGAACACCTATCGGCTGTATTTTTGAAACTGTGAATCCTTTTGTTGTAGTGACAAAAATTTTAACAACCAACAAAAATTAAGCAGAAATGAACTTAGAATTGCTAATAACTTAGAATTAATTTTTCATGTGTAGTGTCAATTTAGATTGATTTTTTTCATTTCTGTGTATGAAGTTAGTCTGTTGGAAAGTTTTTTTGGACACTTGCCAATTAGTTTTTAAACGCTTATATAATATGCCTTGGCTAAAACAGGTGTAATCTATACGTTGCATATTTTTCTTTGTACTGTAAGTTCGGTTTATTTCAGCTTTATCTTAAAGCATATATTCGTGGAAAAAACAACCCAAACAATAGTTTATCATGCAAACAAGTGCATAACTTGAAATTAATATTGTTTTTTTTTATTTTTATTAAATACATAATTCAGAAATGAAATTATTTTTTTCTATTAGGAAATTTGTATTAATCAATTTAAACCAATTTTAAGTCCGTCGCGTGTTAAAGAGATATTCTTTTATACATGGCGTTGAAATCATCTGAAATGAATCATTGCTTCAAAATAAAGTTGTTTTTGTAAATTAATTGTGGCTTGTTTAAAGGTAAAATGAATATTCACCGTAATAAAAACGAAACAACTATTTTAATTATACTTTTTTCTCTTTAATAAACTATAATTAAGACCAGGTTAACAATTAAGCCTTTTTTACCCTTTGTGATGTGTTTGAGGTAAAAGCGGCTTGTGAAACGCAGGGGAAAATGAAACGGGATGGCGAGGGGGAGGGGAGCCCGGACAAATCTGTAACTCATATTAATTAATTATCATATAAAAAATCTTCCTTGGTAAGATATTGTGCGTTATGACCGGCAAAATAAGTCACAGTCATTATAAAAAAAAAACAAACAAAAACAAGTCAATCTGACTAATTCTGAAATTAAAAGGGTCCTATTTGAAATTAAAAATGAGTCACAGTCACATATATTTTATACGAACTCTGGCTCGTTTTGCCGTAGTAACGACGATATACACATCGATTCCTTATCCGACACTAAATCATTTTTGAACACGGTTAAATTCAATTCGTCGTTACTACGGCAAAATAAGCCACAGTTTGTATAAAATATGTGTTGTCTGACTTATTTTAAATTTTTAACGGGACCCTAATAATTTCAGAACAAGTCACAGTTTAGTTACGTGTATTTTATAATGACATGTGGCTCATTTTGCCGTAGTAACGACGAACTTTATCGATTAATTTTTGAAAATGTTATTTTCACTTACTCTTACAAAATGTATTTTTTCTGAAAACCAAATGTTTTCATTAGATTAAAATAAAAACACCGATATTTCTATAAAAATTAATAATCAGCACGCTTCTTTGTCGGAAGTCATTTGCGCCTAAACGGAATATTATTCTTAGTATTGTCGGTATTGTTTGTCTATATTTTATATCCTTAGGGCAAAATTTCTATCCCAGACGGATATAATTTGTAGCGAAGAAAAATGGCGAGTTTTATCTCGCTATCAAACTGCTTTTAACAAAAGAAAAATTAAATTCAGACATGGTTTATTTTTTAACGAGAGAAAAAAAATTATCCTTCGACAAAATATACCGAAATAATAGTAGACTAAAACAATAACACTAACACTGGTTCAAAGTTGCAAACGGGCCGTTATTTCCCATATATTTCTTTCTTATTTTCCTACCTTACAGAATGTATTTATTCCACAAATTATACAATCAGGTTGGGCCAGTCTATGCCGACCCTTAAATATGAACCCATTAGCACCTTCGCGATGGACAGACAACGTTTTATCCAAAAAACCAACAGAACAAAAAATACAAAAAGTTTTTTTTAAAATTTCGTTTAAACAGACGGTGGACTGATATCTAGAAGCAGGCAAAATATAAAATCCAAAATAATAATAATAATAATACACTGGCAGTACGATAATATAGCTACAGCTCTCAATCCCGCGGGTGTCGCTTTAGTAGCGGGTGGACGCGAGTAGTACTACGGTTCCCGGGGTGGGGCCTCTCCTCGAGCGGCCTTGCAGCTGCGACAGCAGTACTTTCCGTAGTGCTTGTGATTGCACAAGGATGCCGCCACTATCATTTTGCAGTCCGTTGCCGAGTTCATATCCCTGCATTGCGGAACTTTAGGTTCTAAACCCAAAATAAAACATTATTAAAACTTTTTTTTTTTTTGGTTGTTAGCTCTGTAACACCTAGCTAATCCAATCTCAAACCTTCCAATATTGAAACCAAATGTACCCAGTTTTATAACCTCTTCAAATCACTTCACACATTTTGGATTAACTCACCACTTATAACAGATTAACGCCATTTCCGCCCAAGAGTACTTAACCAGATTAAATATCAGCTTTAGTGGTTGCTTATAAATCTCCAAAAGTGTCATTCCTGTATTTACATTTATAAACTAAAAGGAAATAACCCAGCGATCATAAGAATCCGAAATACCGCCTTTGGTTTTAAACCCTTAGATTAATCCTTTTCACATCATATAGATTGTATAATTACTATAAGCAAAACATATAAATAGTGCCACCAAATATTAGTTGGGATAGTAAAATATAAGGCGAGAAAAGAGTTGACGAGATTAAACCTGCGAGCCAAAAAAACCTCTGATCCAACCCAACTACCCAAATTTACTACAGCCCGAATTTAACCTCACAGCCCGCACCCAACCCAAATCCTCCAAAAATCCAAACTTTATATATTTGTCTTATTGTGATATATTCTTTGTTTCATACATAAACGTTCTTTATATAAATTTGTCTTTCTTACCAATCAAATCAAAATACACAACACTCCTAACATATTGATAAACCAAAAACAAAAAAACTTCGTTACAGTCTAAAATCTAAAATTAAACATTCATAGCTTTGTTTTTTGGTTGGTTTCTCAACTTTATAACCCTGCAGTTCGCCTCTAAAGTAAACATTATAACTTTGTTTTTTTTTTGTTTGCTATTGTTAGTTTGGTTTCTTATTTTTCTTATTCCACGTCATTCCGCCGCTCCGCCGAATTCATTTTTGTTAGAATTAGGTGTCGTATTTAAAATTTTAATTACCTTTTTTTGTTTTATTTTAATTATTTATTAATCTTCTTTTAGCTTATTTTTCCCTTTATAGCAGGGCAATATTTTAAAAAATCTGATATTATTAATAAAATAATAGAAACTAATTACCCAGAACAGTTATTTTAAAGGGCGTGGAAACGGTCTCTGATTGGTCAATAACGGCCGTGCAGGTATAATTCCCACTGTCTATTATTTTGGCGTCGTTTATCACCAAGGCCCCGCCGCTCATCACATTCAAACCATTTATAAAATTGTGAAAACATATTGCAAAAACTTACCCTGCAATAATGTTGCAAAAATATGACGCATCTAAGGGATAAATACGCGAGCTCTAAGGTAAAACTGGGGTGATGGCGTAATTCAGCACAACAATCAATGAGGTACTAAGGCTCCATAATACGGGTTTAAGCCCTGTGTTTTCTGATTTTCAGCCAAAAATACTCAATTTTTTTTGCAAAAACTGCGATTTAGCTCGGCCTAACATTTTTGAACGTCACACATTCATTAATTACTACATTATCATTGTATGTTTAATAACTAAAAATTACCACAAGGCATAATTTAACATGCGACAGCATCATATTATATAAGTACGTTTTGAGTTAATATTTTAAAAAATTATGGGTTTTTAAAAAAACTAAACCAATCTTCACGACTATAAATGCTCGACACAAATAGTAGCCCTTTTTTCCGCCCATAGCTGGCAACAATAACAAGTAGTGATTTTTCCCGGAGCTCTTAGCTCTGAAGCAACCGCCGGAGCTCACAAGGTCCTGTTATTATTTTTTAATTTCATAAGAATTAAAAAACAACGATGCTAAGAATCATTTTGTCAATAAATTTCTTGTTAAACTATGTCAAATTATTCAAGCTTTGTATTAGCGTGGAATCTAGCACAAATAAAAGGGCCGAGAGCACTGGAGCTCCCTCTGTTTTAAATTAGATAGCTCTGGTCCCCATTTCTAACGTTAGTAGACCTATGCATGGTCTGGGAAATTCCCCCCCTGCTTTATTGGAGGATTTCCAGCCCTCCACCCAAAAATAAAAAAGTACCCAAAATTATGACGTTAATTTCGACCTATTATGACGCCATCATCGCCATTTTTTTGCAGTTTTTAGCTTATTTGAATGCTTTTTAAGCCATTTTAAATCTATTTTTACTTAAATTTCACCTGTCTCTTTTTTTTCCTTCTTTTTTTCTTCCTTTTTTCCCTTTCTCCCCTGCTTGCCCCCCGCTTCAAAAAAGTTGCCCCTCGCACTCCCCATTTTGGAATTACCCCTCACCAATAAAACCACGGGGGGGAGCAGTGCTTAGGTGTGCGTTAGGAACATCACTAAAGACAACGTTAAAAAAACGACTAAAACCTCTCTCCGCCTGTGTTTGTGACTGTGAATCCTATGGGTGTCCCTGTACCAAACCACCGATTCAAATTTCGCATCGGCCGGCTTCGCCAGACAATTCAACAGGATCTGCTCCCCTTTCTGGAACTCGCTCTTCTCCCCGCTCACTTCCAAACTCACAACGGAATCGTCTGAAACGGAAATGTTGTAGAGTTCTTAGGGCAAAATAAGTCCCAGTCATCATAAGATACAAGCCACTTTATTTTCTATATTATCTAGCGCGCTGTTTGAAATCTAAAATGATTCGCAGTCGCATATATATTTTACATATATTTTTATATATTTCACACGCATTGTGGTTTAGTCTGCCGTAGTAACGACAAAATATGGTAGAGTTAATATCTTCGTTAGTACAACGAATAATTTAAAATGTGTAAAAATGTACGCAGCTGTGACGCTTTTTAGATTTTAAACAGCATTCATTAAACTATAAGAATAAGTGGCACTTGCTTGTATTTTATAATGACCAGACTCATTTTTGTTGCAGTGACGACAAAATGTAAAATAAAGTATACTATACACATACTTAACACAACAGTATTTAACTAAAAGGACTTAGAATGAATGATTAATAATCCTTTTTTTGAAAAAAAGGGTAAAATTCTTCTATTTAGTTGAACACCCCCTTCTTTAGATTTACCGAACCTCTAATTCTTTACCCATTTTTTTCTTAAACATGCCTGGAATTCTATTTCTCTGGTGAATACATTTGTTTACGTTATAAAAAAACACAATTCTTTGCGTTTCGTGTTTCGACTTCAAATTGTCAGAAAATTTAGACGATCTAGGATTATATTCTGTCGTACATTAAAAAATGAATAAAATAAAAAGGGGACGTGCAAAATCCCCATGGCAAAAATCCCCATAACTTAGTTCAAATTTTCCATAACAATCAGAAATGCGTTTGCAAACTAAACTGTGTTAAAAAAAGTTTTAATCATAAAAACATTAAAAATGTTTCAATTTTTTCCTAATCCTAAGCAAAGCCTTAAAATCAAACTAAATTTTGTCATGATTAAATTTGTTGTATTTTCCAAATTTTAAAAATTAAAGGAAATATTGCAAACGCATTATATTCATGGTGAATTTAAACCACCTTATAGTGATTTTGTAACGTTTATGGGGATTTTGGCCTATACGGAATTGGTCCATGGGGTTTTTATACGGACCCAGTAAGAATTGCAATAAAATCACTCAGATAGTAGCTACTTTTCTTTGGCTTTTAAAAATTCCCAAAAAAGTAAAACAACAATGGCTGGTTATTTTCGAAAATCCACTTGCCGGCGAATAACCCCAAACAAAATTTTCTTATATTAATTTTAAAAAAATCCACCTTTCACAAAATCGCTAAACAATCGACCGCAAACGTGTTCGCAGCCTTCTCGGGTCTCGAAGCGATTTGAATTTCCTGCGCATCCGTTGTATGTAAATTCCTTGCACTTTCCAGACTGAAAGTTGTAATACCATCGGGTAGTTTTCGTTTCGCAGTCATCTCCTGCGTCCATATTTTCAAGGCACAATACTAAAAAAATATTGGAGACAAAACATTAATAATATTCGATAACATTTTTAATCTGCTTATTTTTTTAGTATGTTCTGCGAATTCCAAGACTTTTGTCTGGTCCAAATATTTGAGACTTCTGAGTTAATTATTTAAGTTTAAAAAACAATAAAAAAACCAACAAAACGCTTTAAAAATGTAAACGACTTTTTCTGATGTTTTAGAAGTCATCTACCATAAAAAGTAATGTTAAATTAGCTAGTGACAATAATAATACCATTTTTAGGTCTATTGGTAAAGTACTTGAATAAAAATTAAGAAGAACTGAATTTTGAACGTATAGCGCGTTTTTCGCTCAAAAAACTTAAAAGTGTTTCCTGGTTCTTCTGTTTTCTTGAAAATCGTTTTATATGCCTTAGACTTCTGTACATTCAGGTCTCTATATTATGAAATTAGATAAAAAAAAGATGTAAAAATTTTAAATATATAACATTTCGCTCAGCAAAATTTTCATTTAAGCGAAAACTATAATCTTAATTTATATTTTTTCTTCTTCTTTATTTCGGCAAGCGGTAGCCAGTCATTGATTTGCGCATCAAGAATTAAAAAGCCAAATGAAACTTGTTGTTGGTAGAAGTATTTTTAAAAATGTAACACTTTTGTATTTTTCCATTGACACGGTTTTTGATCTTTTAACTCGAATGCCACCAGGATGTGATATTACTCTAAATATTAAACGTTGTCCTGTATTAATGCCAGCGGTTCATTTCAAATCCATTTCCAAATACTTGAAACGGTTAAAATAAAAAAAATAAACATAAAAATATAAAAAATTTATATCTGAAAACGTCATTTATTGCGCAAAAAGATATTAAAAATTACTTTCCGTTATGTTATCATAAAAAAATTACTTTCTGTTATGTATATGTTTTTTACCTATGTTTTTATGTTAATATATTCATATAGGAATGAATATTAAATATTTTTATAGGATGTTTGCCCATCTTATGTAAATTACAAAAATAACGTGCACTCATTCTTGAAATTACTTCTTAATGAAAACGAAATTCAAAACATCCTATGTCACTTGTAGCTGTAGCTTTTACTGACTTTAGGCCCTAAAATTAATCCACAATGGGCATTTCCGTCATCGTTTTTTGTATTCCAAATTATTCGCGCGGCGGCTGTTGCGACAGCTCTGTCACTTCTGCAGTGCCGTTGGGTTTAGAAGTCAAACTTACTTCGTAATTTGTATTATAGTGCCTCCATCTATTTGTCCTATTTTTGAAACATTAACAAAACGGGAGTTATTTATTGCATACCTAATGGGTTTATAAGTGAACGTTGATTGGCATTTTTTTTCGAGTCAAAGTAGATACGTACATCTGCTACTTGTATTTAGAGTGCATTGCATTTTTAAAACATTAAGACAACCGAGTTATATAGTGCGTTGTATTTTTGAAACATTGTTGTATTTTTGAAACATTAACACATCGGGAGCTGGATAGTGTGTACGATTTCTGAAACATTAATAAAACGGGAATTGTTGCTTACTTGATGGGTTTATAAGCGATGGCGGCTCTTCTTTGGCATGTTGCCTGGCATTTCTCTTCGGAGTCGTAAGCGATTCCCGTGACGACTGTGCAGCGCACCGTAGGCTGAATGGGCGGCATTCTCCGGGCTGAGCTGTCGAAGTGCCACTGGCTCTTCTGGAATGCGGATGGACCCGCGTCCATGGGCAGGGAACAAACGTCTGATAAAAACCAAATCCTTTTGGCCCTGCTTCAAACCGCAACGACAAGTGACAAGGCGTTTTCATAGCAGTGACAAGTGCCAGGTTAATGGTGTCAACGCGCGCGAAACGCCTTGTCACTTGCCACTTCAGTGTAAACCAGCCCTTTAAGAATTGCAAAACCTTGCCAGTGTGCAATGGCGTAGCCAGGGGGTCTAGTCTAGATCCCCCTCTTTGGGTCAGCAAAGAGAAAATTTTGGGGTTAGACCCTCTTTTGGGTCGCCAAGGATAAAAATTTGTGGTTTAGAACGGCTATTTTTTAAAAATTTTCTTGCTCTTCGCTTCGCTCAGCGCTCGATTAATTATATAGTCTCCACTTCCAAACTTAAGGTTACTTCGTTTTGTAATCTTGATACGACTATGCTGGACCCCCCCCCTTAGATTGTTATATAGGGTAGTGCATTTAATTTCGGCACTTTTTCGTTTTTCCAATGTAACTTTTCACTGTATGGCCCAATTTTCATGTTTGATAGCTCATTTTAAAGCTTTCACGATACTGCGTTGCGTCACAAAAGTTTCACTGTACTAAAGTAATTTCACTAATTAAATCAGTTTTTAAAAAAAAACAAAAAATTACCGAAATTAAATGTATGCATTTAATTTCGGCACTTTACAAACAATCAATTGTTTCTCAGTCAAAAAATCATCATTTTCAAAAATTTAAAATTTTATCATTATATCCAGACAGTTTTCTTTAATTTAAGCTTCTACTTGTTGTTCAACGTGTAACTGGCAAAAAGTTACAGCTAAAATCCGAAATGGTATTAAAATGAGCAAAATATGGAAAAAAAGTGCATTTAATTTCGGCACTTTTTAAAAGGACCCTCTTAATCGAGTTTAAGTGCAGTGCTATGACCCCTACACATATCAACGTTGTCTTTTAACTATTTACAACTACAATTTAACACCCGACCACTTAATTAAATCCGTTTTGCCTACAGCATATGAGTGCCGAAATTACACTATTTTATTTTATAACGATTGCTCACCACAGACGTAACGTAGAACCACGGGGACTAAAAATTCGGAAAATAGACTAAATTTTACCAGGAAATATATTTAATTGTAAGCCAAATTATTGCGTAATCATGAAATGCCCATGTTCTAAACGAATAACAATTTTATTTTTTATAAATCCCACAATTTCACATAAAACTATAGTAACATAACAAATAAAAAGCTCACCACAGTCATCTACATATAATTAGCTCTCATTTGAGCTATCAAACGTCGTATTCCGTCCAGAATTACCAAAGATATAGTCCAAAATCAAAAATGCCCAATTTGGAAATGTGCCGAAATTAAATGCACTACCCTAGTGGGATTAAAAATTTAGGGTTAGCAGAAGTAATCAGACCTGTGCACGGTCTGAAAATGCCCCCCCCCCGTTTTATTGGAGGATTCTGCCCCCCAGCCTTTTATTGCCCCTCACCCCGCCAAAAAATGAAAAAGTACCCTAAAAATCTGACGCCATTTTCTGACACTATGATGACGCCATCATCGCAAATTTTTTACATTAGCCTATTTCAATGTATTTTAAGCCGTTTTAGACCTATTTTTACCTTATTTCCGCTTTTTTTGTCTCTTTTTTCCCTTTCCCTTCTTTTTTTCTCTTTTTTTTCTCCTTTTTTTCTTTTTCTCTTTTTCTTCTCCCCCCCTTGCCCCCCCCGTTTTATTGCCCCCCCGTTTCAAAACAGTTGCCCCCCGTGCTGCGTGCCCCCCCCGTTTTGGAATTGCCCCCCCCCCGTTTTAACCCCGGGGGGGGGGCAGTGCACAGGTCTGAGTAATTTTAAAAACATTTTTTGCACTTTGCACTGCTCAGCTGTAATTCAATGTATTTATTTTTCTGTTGTTAATGTTTTAAAAATCGAAAATTTTAAGGTATCAAATTGTTTGTAAAAAATTTTTTTCTTTGTTTTATACTTACTACGGGTGTGCATTGCCGGGAAATTTCATTTTAGCCGCGCCTTAGCTTTAGTACTAAAGGTTCAAAAATCGTTTAGCCTTAGCTTTAGTACTAAGCCCAAAAAAGGCTTAGTACTAAAGCACTTTAGCCTTAGCTTTTGCCAAACTGACATATATGGAAATGTTCCTAAATTTAAAAAATTATCCTTTTTTTAAGGTAATTCTTGGCATTGCATTGTTAAGTTTAGGGTAAAAACTTAACGTTTATTGCATTAGGTCTAAGCTTTATATTTTAAAAATATTATTTTTAGGGTTAATTTTACAATTTTAAATTTGCCCTTGCCTCTGTATTTCAGTTTTTACTTTAAATGTTAACAGATGTATCAAAATGGCTAACTATCAAAAAAAATTTTTTCTGAAATGAATATCTAAAGCAACAAAACGTTTAACCAACATTTTTTATTAAAAAGAACGCTTACTGCATAATAAACTTTACAAAATACCCATGTGAAATTGTAAAAATAAGATTATTTTAAAATTAAGCACTTAGAAACTTGAAAAATACTTCAAAAAAGCAAAAAATCAGTATTTTCTAATGCTTAACAAAAATAAGAAACAGAAAATAATAAAACCCCATATTCATAGCACCTTAAAACCAAAATTCGTTTTAATCACTTTAATGAGCATTTTTGTTTACAATATTCACTCATGTTTCTTTTAAAGTAAAAATATAGTATATTCAAGTTTATATAAGCATAGTTTTTAGGCAGCTAAGAGTGAGGGAAGGGATTGAGGTTGTTGGTTACCGGTGGTAAATTGCATCTTAAATTTTGGAAAGGATGTATCGCAAAATTTTGAAATCTAAAAGAGGGTCAGGGTGTGTCTTGTGGATTAAAAATACCTTTGAGGTGTCAGATTAAAATTCTGGATGGGTGCCAGATTAAAAAAAAGAACTTTGCTGAGGAGAACTCGATTTTTGTCTAGGAGGGAGGTTCAACATTTTGAAGTTAAAGGACCCCATCATATCTCTCCACTTCATGGATAGAAATCTCTTTAAATAATCATGTTTTTGATTGGTGAACACTTTTTTTTGGTTTTTTGGTCATTTTTTTGGTTACGGGTGATTTTTCGTTTTCCTGGCAAAAGCTAACGTTTTGCCGGGCCCATACCTTTTGCCGAGCTTTTGCCAGCTAATTTCAGTTTAGCCGCGCCCTAGCTTTAGTACTAAGCCCAAAAAACCCTTTAGTACTAAAGCACTTTAGCTTTAGTTTTAGTACTAATGACACCCGTAATACTTACTTTTATTGAATAACAAAAAAATGACTTATGTGGCATAAACAAGGTAATAAACACTCCGCGCGAAGTGCGGAAAGTTTATTTTAGCCCTTTAAAACGTTTAGGATTTCGACCCCCCTGGAGCCCCATTTTGGAAATTTTGTGCAGGGTTTGACCCCCCTTTCCGAAATCCTGGCTACGCCCATGCCGTTGTTTTTAAAAAAACGTAATAATAAAAGCCAATTTTTTATTTTAAAATATTATAATATTTTACAATTACAAAAATTTTTAAAAAAATTACTACTGAACGTTGGTAAAAAAAAAAAAAAAAAACTGCGCCAAGAAACCTTAATACATACCTTGGCTGTTGTCACTTCGAGTCTCGCACGCAGTTTCGCAGTCTTCTTTTGATTCAAAATTGTTCTCATTTCCGTTGCATCCGCCGTAAGTGAAAGCCTAAAAACGTCTTTTTGAGCAAAATAAATTAAAGTCTGTTCAAAAATGATTGAATTGCACTAGGGATAAAAAAAAACTTAAAGAAATGACGAAAAATATTTTTGGCTGTGTTTATTTACTTAGTCTAAAATGAAATAAGGCGCTGAAAATATTTTTTTAAAGTTGATTGCAAACGTTTCTTGTGAAAGAATGTTGTTTACTGTTAAAAGTCAGAAACGTCAGGCCAAAGAATTCAGAATTACAATACTATCAGCCCATGAACGATGAGCTAAAAAACTGGCGCCTGAAGTCTAAGACCCGCCTTTCTCCTCCCGCTTGGAATCCCATCGGGAAAAAGCTAAAAGGGATATCGTTGTTTTAACCCAAATTTGAATCTTTTTTTTAATCGGCGTTTTAAGGTTGTGACACTGATATTTTTTTAAAATTTTATATTTGATTTGGCTTCCTCCAATTTAAATTGAAAATATGCCATTTTTCGCCTTTAAAATATACAGATCGAGTAGAAATAGAATTTTAAATGTATAATAACCGTTTTAATAATAATA